>JABASP010002871.1:0-17222 GCA_019776565.1 Sminthurinus signatus | reverse complement strand
TTCAATTATTTAAGAATGATATAAAATAAATAATAAAAAAAACTATATTACACGAAACTACAAGGTATCATAATATTTAGATTATTACAAGTTTAATAATAATAATTTATCAAAATTTTTGATCTTTAACTTAAGTTCAACAAAGATAATATAATGGTTACACACGTTACACGCTATGTATGGTAATGATCAACGGCAAAGTAATGTCATTCAGAATAATATATTATATATTATATATTATTATATCAAAATACTGAATTAAATTATTATTAAATTTATTCAACTACATACATAATATACACACACATATATATATATACATATATACCACTGATAATAATTAATGTAATAAAAACAACTAAGAATGAAAAATTTCAAAATAATATAATATTACGATTTACGATGATGTATTAAAGTATTGTATTAGAAAGTAGAAACCCCTCTCATTGTTTTTTGAAATTTAAAATTTGATCGGCAGTCATTCGTTTAATGTTACGTGAATCGTTTTTTGAGACACATATATACATACAACATACATGAAATACATAACAATATGTCAAATGATTTTAATTTCTTGTTAACATTACAATTTCCTACATTTTGCCATCTTCTTTTACATATATACACATATATAATGCGTCATTCGTAAAGTTTGCAAGTAGATTTATGATACATATATGTAGAAGATAGTAGAATGTGTATCTTTTCTAAATGCGTGCATAAATAAATAAATAAATGAATAAATAATGTTTTTGTATTGCAGTAAATGAATTGTCAAAAAAAAAAACAAAAAAAAAATTAAACATGTTACTAAAATGCAACTAACTAATTATTTTCCATTTCATTTCTATAATAAATACACTGTATCGTATATCGTGTAATGTACAACATGTATGTTACAGTCAGCAAACAAAATGTGTACTAAATACTAAATACCCTCAAACCTGCCTTGGGTAATAATATACTCACACACTTATATATAGGATAACAGTGTATAAATGCTCGTATTTATATACATGTATGTGTGATCTTAGCTCACATCAAGATGATAGAACTCATTTTTATATTAAGGATGTAACTACTTATATATATGAGCATGCTTTTAATCCTGTTGTTTTCTTGTCATTTTTGCTGTTAACAGTTTCAGTGCATTAATTTATATCCCAGAGAATAGAGAGAGAGAGAGAGAGAAACAGGAGAGACACAATTCCAACATCCAAGCACGTAAAACTTATTTATGTAGTTTTGTTGAGCACAGTTACAGTTTATATATAGATGAGATGACATGTTTTGTGATGTTGTATCATGTATAATGTATAATATATACAGTTTTACATTTTCAACGTTAACTTTTTAACACTATTAAAGGATGAGCTCAAAGCAAAGAGAGTGAGAGAGTAAGGGAGGGAGGCTCAAGAAATTAAGCGAGAGTTTATAGTTTTTATATATAAAAGTTTAAACAAGAAAGATCAACTTTATTGTATGCATAGTTTGTATATATATATGTATATACATAATTTACGTGTATGTGCAAGGAGATACATCCTGACAATCTTTTTGTGAATTTTTAAGTGTAAAGAAATGTAAGTTGTACTATTATTTTATCTTTTCTCCTCACTTCTCAAATAGGTACTTCATACTTCATACTTTGTACACACAAAGGCCACAAAATTGTAGACGCTAAATGCGAAACTCTTGACTCTGTGGGTTTCACACACAACAATAATACGTTTTATTATCATAATATATTGTATTATTACATTATGATACATTTTTATAGTTTGTTTGTATCTTGAATCTTGACTTAGTTTTAGTTTTCATCCCCATTATTGTATTATAGCAGTTATAGTTTTGTAAAAAGGTGCTTAACTCGCTTCCATTTTGTATCTCTATAATATAATACCTGTATATGTACAGTTTTTAGTCTGTTTTCAGTTTTCTCAGCCCTTTTACTAAACACAACTCAAACTCTTCGCTATATGAACTCTATGACCAAGAGCAAAGTGCTGTCAAAATCGATTTAGAAATCTTGAGAGCAAGTAAACTCAAGATTCGAACAAGGGAGTAAAAACTCTAAACTCTTTTAACTCGACGAGCATTAACTTTTGTATAACATATGTATACGAATATAACAGAGCCTGCATGCTGAATTTATATAATAATATACAATACAAAATATCTGCTCTGCTCACTCACAAAGTCCATCAACCATCATATAAAAAATATATAATATATCTGTATTTTAATCCTATAATAATAAAAAGGAACATACCTAATGCATGTACATTGCACATGTATGTATCTATGTATAAATATATATACATGAAAGTCACGGGCTTGTGCACTTTCTGTTACATCCAATGATTATCTAGGCTAGTACAGAAATTTTCAGGTTGGAGTCAATTCTCCAAACGCCAAAAATGAACTTAATGCTTAATACACACTTACACGCATGCAGAAACTACAAAAAAAATCATATATATTATACACACATGTATAGTAATGTACAAAATAGAAAAGTGCTTGGATCATTGTAGAAACCATAATAATAATTATAATTGATAGGTATAAGAGGTATAATATATATATATATATGTTGTAGTTTGTAGTGGATGCATGTAGCAGGTATTTCTATCTATCTATAATCTATATACTTACGGTTACCTATTACCTATACCCAAAATGCATAGTACACTTTGAGTTTGGATAAAGAGTAAAGAACAAGAATACGAATAAGAATAAGAATACGTAAAGATAATAATAGCATTTTATATGTAGCATTAAGCCTGGGAATACGTACAACATAAATAATATCATATAATATAACAGAGAATAATAGATCTCATCTCATCTTCTGTCATTTCTCTACACTTTACACTCTACACACTCACGACTCACAGTTTACAGTTCACTTTTTACTTATATTTATATATAATATACTCATTTATTTACACGTTGCACATTACAGGTGAAAAAAAAAGACGCTTGCAAGTCTCTTTCTAAATATTAGCATCTACTACATACTTTATACTGTGTATATTGTTTACTGTTTACTGTTTGCCCCAAAACAACATGCAAAAAAAATTTAAACAGTAAACAAAAGACAAAAGACAAAACAACGTAGATTTCATATTTGACAAGGAGAGTGTCAAGTTCTAGTCAAAACATTTATGCACAGAGTAGAGAGTAGAGAGCCCTGATCACAAAATAGCTATATTCTCAAAGTTGAAGTTTTTTTGAATTCTTTGAATCCGTTTTTTGTTGTGTACTGACTTCTGATTTCTGATTCACCTTTTTTTATTGACGAGGAAAGGAAATTGAAAGTGTCCTGTGTGTTGTTGATCTTTATTTTAGAAGAATTATTTTGTTTTTTTCTGTGTGAAGTACAGATAGTCTCATGTTACCTCTCAGGTTTTGTTTACTAGGATCTAGGATCTAGTGAGAAAAGTCTTTTGGTATAGACATGATTGAAAATTGAACCTACCTATTAGAAGACATTAGCAGTATACACATGGCAGTTGGATTGACAATTGACATTAATAATAATTGTGCTCGTGTTTAGTAAAGGTGTGTATAAGGAGTATTGTGTGTATATAGTGTATAAAATACAGAGAAAGGTACCACAAAAGTGTATATCATATAAATTATATAATAATATCCACGGACGAAACTCCTCATCGCTCTAATTGTGTAGCATCGTTATTAGCCTTATTGTTATTCACTTGCGATCTCTCGTATTCCTATCTTGTGTCTTGTACTCAATTGCTCTGGTTGTAGATTGTAGATATTTTTTCAGGCTGTGTGTATGTAAGTATACATAATAAAAAGGATACAGAATATAGATATCATTTGTGCACATAAACAGTACAATTCTCTTGAAGAGTTTCTCACAGTCGAAAATTGAAAATAGGTGTAGGTATTCTCATTGTTTTTGTCAGAAAATGACTTTGCAAAGCTTTATAATATGCAGTCTTAACTTTGACTTTTAACTTTGAGCTTTGAGTTTCGAGTTTCAATTTCAAGTTGTTGAAGGGACATGAACAGGAAAGATGAAACTATTGGCAAAAAAAGTGTACATTTTTCAAGAATTTGAACATCACGGATCATGGATCATGATGGAAATCATGGAAAAGTGATTGTTTTGTGACTTGTGTGGAGTTTTTTTTTAAAAAAAAACAGGTGTCGTGCTAATATTTAATTTATAATTGTGTATTAATAGAGTGAAATCAAAGATCAAATAATCTAGTGATTGTATATTGTATAGTGTGTACAAAGTTTAAAGTTGATCTACGACTACGATCTACTCGGATTCTGGGATTTGGAATTTGGAATGTTTGTGTACTACAAATGTATCTCGAGTAGTAGTTGGAGTATCCAGTCCCAATCAAAGTGCCCCAGTCCCAGTCCAAACACAGTGGGAACCACGATTGGAACTATTGGAACAAGTAATATGAACAGGATGCAAAAACGATGGTCTTCTACCCGGAGTTTGGGAAACTCGGGCCCTGGTTCGGGCTCCGTTGGCTCCGTTTTCTTCACAGAAACGTAAAATTCACATAAAAATTTTTTGTCATATAAATAAATATGATTCCTCATCATTTTTACCCTGTTACAAAATTTTAGTAATAATTATTACTATTTTGTTACAGTCAACTTTCAACTCTTTTCCAACAATAATTGACAAACACAGGATATAAAAGATAAAAGTTTCTTTTACATGTTACCTCTTTTATACTTCTTTCATCAACTACCAAGAAACAAGAAACTGAACAAGATTAAATTTACGAGTTGTGTGTGTATTTTATATGTTATATGTTGTATCTTTACTTTCAAACTAGATATTTCCACGACAGACCAACGGATTGTGGATGTCAAGAGTGTTACTCAGGGATGCTCCAGGTAAAAAAAATATTATTTTTTTTGTGTGGTATTTGCTCTCAATTCACTCCTTTGCTCATCCCTTCCCTAGAGCCTTCTTTGTTTCCATTACTTTTTTTTAGCTGATTCTGAGTTTATAGCTTATAGTTTATAGTCTATAGTTTGTATAATGCTTTGAGCTTTGAAGAAAAAGAAAACATATTTTTCTCCATCAAAAGTGTCAAAAGAAAAGGGAAAGGAAAACAAGGAAATTCTTCTTTGTATACTGTTTTACACTGTACCCAAATAGTAAATAGAAGACAGAAGATAGACGAAAAGCAGATACTGTGGACTGTAGAGAGGTGGAAAAGAGAAAGAGAGAGCCTATATTCCTATACATTATATTATGTGTATATCTAAGGTGTATTAGAGTCTCGAGTTTCTAGTTTGAAATCTATGTGCATAGAATCTAGAATCTAGAGTGAGATGCGAGAGCCCGTGTGTGCAGTGTGCAGTGTGTATTTTGAAAAAAGCGTGGCTTTTCTTTCTTCTACTTTCTATTTGCTCCAGTTTTTCCGCTTTCATTCCACATTCCAAGTTCCATGCTCCATGTTCCATACTCCAAGTTCCAAGTACGTTCCCTCTGGACTCTTGAATTATGCCCATCTCCTGTTCACATTTCCCATTTCCCATCCAATGGCAGATAATAATAATAATAATACGTAATACACTCACTTTTATCCATCTTTATTAAGTACTCCTGTACTTGACTTGATGTCAAAATGCTTTCATTAGGTCGTCATCATCATCTTGATCCTCTATAGTAAATAAGTATGCATACATAATACATAATACAAATTCTCAATCCTCTCATCTGTCACTGCCAACTGTCAATGTCATAAATTGCCTACCTTTTTGTCTTGTGTCTTGTGTTACCTACTGGTGCTGTGTGTAGTGTGTAGTGTGGTGAAGAAAGTCAATTTGAATTTTGAATGGACTTTGACATGTAAAATATTTTACCCTGTGTATTTTAGAAATACTCAATACTATTTCTCATATTATGGACTTGATCCTTGATCCTTGATCGTTTACATTTCCTATGTGTGTAGTTCATTTGAATGGTTCATTTGCATTTTCCATGAACATGAAGAATGAAGACTGAAGAAAGAAGAACCATGAACTTTCCGCACAAAACTCACACAATAATTCAGTATTTAGTTGAAAAAGAAGTAAACAGTAAACAGGAATTAGGAAGCCCCTGTCTGTAATTGAATTGAGAATGGAGAATTGAGTTGAGTTTTGAATTGAATTGGATTGAATTGAATTCAATGGGATTAGATTGAATATTGAATTACATTGAATTCTAAATTCATTTTATTCTCTTCATCAGAAATCAGAATGCATAATATTTAATATTATATTGAATTATTGAATATATTTTGAATTTTCAAAAAGCTGGAAGCTGGAGATAATTATTTATGATGCTGTTGATGATTGTACAGTGTACATTGTACATAGATTGTAGAATGTGGAATATGGAATGACGATAATGAAGAAGGAGAAGGAACAACCAACAACCATTTGTTGATTAAAAATCAGCTGGACTCATAACTCATAACTCGTAACACATAATATGTACATTGTACATTGTACATAATACATCAGATCCTATCATCTATTATCATGATTCATGATATGAATGGCTTTTTGCGTTGTTGCAATCAATTACATTGTACACTGTGCACTGTACACAGGGATGATGATAATAATATTAATGCAATACAATTCGCTCAAAATGCTTACCATATCTAGTATCTAGTGTCTAGTATCTAGAATCTAGTTGTAGAATCTAGGTGCTAGATGCTAAATGTGAAATACTGTTCAATGTACAATGTGTACACCAGGTTCATTTGAGGGTTCAATTTCAATAAAAAGGAGAGAGATGATGACTTTCGACTCTAAACTCTGTCAGTGTGTCACTAACAAAACCGAACCATATATAAAGTATTATTATACTTTCTACTGTATGTTTTAGATATCCTCCAGCTTCTGGCTTCTGGCACAGCAAGAAATGTACTGTACAATATATTATGCACATTCAGTTTACTACACTTCGCTGTCGCTCTTCACTCTTCATAAACTTTGTATATTTTACATTTTATGCTTCATATAGTTTATAGTTCATAGACAATTTGCCATTTTCCATTTGATAATATAATATATAATATAATAATAATAATAATAGTATTATACAGCACGGCGATTCTGAATTCAGAATTCAGAATTCTGAATCCGATGACGACAGAGTTGGAGTCACAGGCCGAGCAAAGAGAGAGAGAGAGAGAGGAAATGAATAAGAACTGCACTCGGAGAAAGTGGAAGAAGAGGGAGAAACTACAAACTACAGAAAGTATAGAGAGAAAGTTGCCCGAGACGGAAATACACGAAAAAGAATATGTGTATATTGTATATACCTTTATACTTTATACTTTATATAATCCATAGATATGCTGTAGGCTGTAGGCACTAGGTACAAGGCACATTGATAAATAATGATATAAAGTCGCAATATAAAATTATATGTTGTGAATGTTGTGATATTATATATGTGTGCGACATACTTGTAGTTTGGTTTGGTTTGGTTTGGGTTTGTATAGTCCAGTGGTAGTCAGCTGAAGTCTGAGAAGTCTGAATTTGGCAGATAGAGAATAGAACATAGAAAACGGAGAATCGGGACAAACTCTGCTGAATGCTGAACACATACATGTTGATTGCTAACAGTATTGATCTGTACATGCGTATCTTTAGCTTTCCCGTACTTACTTTTACTTACGTATGTATCTTGCATGTACGTAGTCCCTTTCTCTCTCCGTCTGTCTCTACATTCTACATGTTTTCTACAGCGTAGTGTAGATACTAGATACACTGTATTTTATACAATGTACATACTACATAATATACATACAACTGCTTTACTTTTACTTCCACATCTTCATATATAACTTTTATAATATAATATCTACTTTCTTCGTTCTTCGTTCTCCGTGTTTCCGTCCTCGTTCTCTACTCCGTACTCCGTATCTGGTGTAGTCTGTGCTGTATTACGTACATACATACTTCTTGTACTACTATTTCTACGACTACGACTACGACTACAACTACTCTTACATCTAATAATATTCTTTTACTGCTGATGTTTCTCTTCTTAGATAGATTTGGATTTGGCATCATTTCGTTCTGGTGGTTTGTATCTTATTCTACTTGTTCTTGTTCCTGTTATTCTTCTTCTTCTTCTTCTCCGTATCGTCCTCCACTTCCTTCTTTTCTTTCTGAATAATATTTTGAATCCTCTTTCTGCTCTACATCTTACATCTACAATCTACAACTTACAATCTACAATCTACAACTCCTGCTAATTATTATTATTAGAATTTTATTATCATGTTCATTTTAATTTCAACTTTTTCATGGAGAGATTATTCCTTGGTCGTTTTGAGGGTTTTGAGTACTTACTAACTAAAAATAGAAATAGGAGCAAGAATGCAACAAGGAGGAGGAAAAAGAGTAGAGAAAGTGTTTTGACTTTTGACTTTAGCTTTTACGGTGACTTGTGTAATAATAATTCTAATTATCTATAAAATATCTGTAATCTGTATAACTGGAAACTGGAATATAACTGGAGAAAGCAAAGAAAATCTATACGCACATCTACTCTCACCTCTCTCTCAGCATCTCTCACTAACCTTTGCTTCGTACTTTGTACTTACGACAACAGGATAATTTAATTACCAGAGGACAGGAAACGGAGATAAATATAACCTCAACCGTGTTACCACCACCAGCCAGTAAATTTGTTCACTTTTAGACAATCTAGACGTCTACTAGGTTCTGGATTCTGAATTCTAGATTCTGGAAACGTAGATTAAATGAAAATTATTAGGAACAAATAATATTCAATATAATATTATTATTATACTTGCAGTATTTTACAACTGGAGAATATAATATTATTATAGGAAAAAATAAAGAAAATAATAATAACAATAAATATAGTATTATTGTTGTTTCATATTACACTGTGCTAGTATTTAGTATAAAGTATATAGAGTGTAGAGTTTATACTAAATATACATAAAAAAATAATAATAAAAGTAACAAAATATTCGTATACATCTCATCTGTAATATTCGTATTAGTGTCTTGTGTGCTAAATGTTCTACAATACATTTCCGCCCTTCCGAGGGAAAAAATATTCACGCGTAAGCTTTTACTACTATATTTGATGTGTGTTGTGTGTAGTTTGTAGTACTCCTACATTTTTTGCGTTTTCTGTGCAATAATATAATTGCGGAAATTATATTTTGTTGATTACTATTTACTCCTTTTTACTTTTTTTTTACTAGAATTACATTAGATTTCTACTCACATCATTATAATTTTGTATGCAACTCTTGTTTTCACTTTCCTTTTCCTTTTCCTCGTGAATGAATGAAAAAGAATGCATATATATGTGTGTGTTTATCAGTATGCTTTCACATTTCTCATTTCTCCTGAGAGAAAGTATTTTATCCAGAAATCTCATGATAAGAATGTATAATAAAATAATATTATTATGAGTTTTATGTTTTATGCTCATGTCTTTAATAATTTGATAAAATACTACATGTGTATTTTGTGTTGATATGTAATATGTAATACACAATATTTTTACCTTTTGAACCTTTTTAGGCTGCGAATAGTGCAAATGTAAAGAAAAAGAATGAAGTCATTCCACATAATGAGATGATTAATAGTGATAGTATGACTCCGACGACGTGGCCTTGTACTCCTGCAGGTAATCATAATAATAATAATTAAAATGAAAAAAAATAATAGCATTTTTATGTTATCCACAGTTCTTTTTACTCTTTATATATTATACATTATATGTACCTGTAGCTTTTAATTATTATGCACTTTGAATGTCGCGTGTACAATCTTCAGTGTACACATTGTATTAAATAGCAAAAAGCATTACATAATAATGAAAATATTTGCATGCATTTTATTTCTTCTTCCTTTTATAGAATGTCTACAAGTGTTCAAAGGGAATTTAACAACTTGGGAAGAACAAGAGATTTTGAAATATCCACAAGTTTGGTATTTGGGACAAGACTTGACACCAGGAAAGAAAATACAAGGTGACTTGTCCAACCCACTCATGAACTATGGATATGATGATGACAGTGGCAATAAGAGACTGGTGACGAGGGATCATTTAGCGTATCGATACGAAATCCTGGAAATTATTGGGAAAGGAAGTTTTGGACAAGTCATCCGGAGTCAAGACCACAAAACCAATAGTCAAGTCGCTATCAAAATTATCAGAAATAAAAAAAGATTTCATGCTCAAGCACTCGTCGAGGTCAAGATTTTAGAACATCTTAGAAAACGTGATACAGGTACGTGGAACGAAAAGTGAAAAATATCTAAACATTTTGTACACATATAAATTTTGAGTGAAAGCTGTGGTGAAAGTATCATGTCAATTTTCATGCTTCATTTCTAAATTGCACTTTTTGTTTGTATTTTTTTCTACAGAAAACACGATTATACGTATGTTTACCAGTTTCTATTTCCGTAATCATCTTTGCATAGTGTTTGAGGTAATTATTTTAATCAATTAATTATTACTATTAATTTATCCAGAACTTTTAATTCATTATACGCTAATAAATAGTTTTCAGTTTTCAGTGTTTTCACTCTGTCTAAAGTCTAAAATGTTTCTTTTCCCTTTTTCAGCTAATGAGCTTGAATCTTTATGAGTTAATAAGAAGGAATCATTATCAAGGATTCAGCTTTAGTTTGATAAAAAAGTTCACTGTTTGTCTACTAAAATGTCTGGTGCTACTTAAACAAGAGAATATAATTCATTGTGATCTTAAACCGGTGAGTACCATAAGAATAACATAATATGAACTTTTCAAAATATGTGACTATTTTCGTGTGTAATAAATAAAAGATGGTAATTTATAATTTTTGTAATGTTTATTTTTGTAGGAGAATATTTTATTGCGACGTCGTGGGTCCTCTGGTATAAAAGTGATTGATTTTGGTTCGAGTTGTTTTACCCATGAGCGAATCTTTAGTTATATCCAATCCCGATTTTATAGAGCTCCTGAAGTGATTTTGGGCATTTCCTACACAACTGCGATAGATATATGGTCATTAGGATGTGTTTTAACTGAACTCGCAACTGGATATCCTCTTTTTCCTGGTATGAAAAAAAAAATTAGTCCTTGTTATAAACTTTTAAAATCCTAAATGCTAAATTCTTTAATTATTACGATTAGGATAAACATGATGAGTAATAAAACGTTTTTTTTCTTTTACTTCACAGGTGAAAATGAAGTGGAGCAACTTGCATGTATAATAGAGACAATAGGTAAAGTACAAGTAAAATTAAATTATAGGAATTACGATAGAATTTTAATCCTGTAAAACGTTGAACAAATGAAGTATTTTCAATGGAGATTTTTGTTAATTCCTTTTTCAGGCCTACCCCCCGATAACCTTATCAATCAAAGTACAAGAAAAAGGTTATTTTTTGACTCAAAGAATCAACCCAGATGTTTATCTACCAAAGGACGACTTCGACGTCCTGGATCTAGAGATATTGCAACCCTATTACAAAAATCAAACTCATATGATGGTACAATTAGTCGTGAGTTCACCGCCTTTCTCAAAAAATGTCTCACGTAAGGCGAAAAAGAAAAAAATACTTTTATATCATTTATCATTTCACTTTCTCTCCCCCAGTTTTTTTACTTTATATATTTGAAATTTGAAAATCAAAATCCACCAGTTGCAACAATTATCATTATTATTTATTATCATGTTTTTCTTGTGCAGTTGGGATGGAGCTGAGCGAATGTCACCGCAAGAGGCATTACAACATCCATGGATTACAAGTGGATCAACAACAACTGCTTGTAATAATAATGTTTACTCAACATTGAGAAAGTGATGCTCGAGTGCAGTGATCAGGTTTTTCAATTCACAACAATAAAAAATGCATGTATGATAACATTTATCATTTCACCAGCAATTATAAAATCCAAATATTCAAAATATTTGTCATCGTCATCATAATATTTAATGTGAACCACAAAAATATTCATTTTTTAAGTTTTTATTACGTTTATTAGTTGAAGAGGAGAGTGGAGACTTGAGTCAACTCTGAAAAATAATGAATATTTATATGATATGTAGAGTATTTTGCTCTGTATATATTATGATGAATGATTATAACTTATAACGTATTTAATATTTATATTTACAAGTGTATGTGTTTTATTATATAAATATTTTTTTCATCACAGCGTCTTTACAGAATATGTGTTTATTCTTGAGTCTCTTCTTGTAACAGTAATGTAATGGTTATTTTATTATTTAAATTATTTGTACAATACAGATTACTCTGTATTCTGTATTCTATCTATATTATATATAGAATATAGGATATGTTATGTAGAATTATTTTGTATTATGACCTCCTTATTTAACAACTGTTTTAGAATAAGTTAGAATGAGAAAAGTGAGACAAAAGTGAGCAGGATTTGTTTTACGACATGTCTGCCGTATGGAGTTATTTATATTTTATTTTATTTTTTATCCTGAGATTGTGAATGATTATATTTATATTTTTTTGCTGTACTTTGGATTTTGTACCTTCTCATTTTACTATATCTATAAATTATATGAAAATATTATATATTATCTTATTTATAATGTACATTGTACAACAAAATATATGTATATCATTATGATACACTTTTTTACACAACAAAACCAATAATACTGATGTTTGAGCTCACTATACATATGATATATGAATACATTATACATTCATAGATAATTGTATGATTAGTTATTAGTTGTATTAGTCATAACATCATGTGTATTTTATGTATAGTTATTTAGTCATCATTTTTACTACTCGTCTATTTTGTCTATTTTGTCTCAAGTGATGATGCTGATGATGATGATGTCTATACAAAGAGTTTACAAAGGTTAATTTTTAATTGAAGTGAATTATATAATCTTTAGTATGATCACTGATCACTGATCACACACTCATTTATAATTTATGATACAACATATGAACAAGAGCATAATATGATATGATATATGATATTGACCAGAAAAGAGACCAGACCATTTATCTGTGTATAACAAATACCAAATACCAAGTTAAATAATAATGATATTCAATACTATACACAATGTACACTGTACACACCAATACCAAATACCAAATACCAAATATGTCATGTAATCTACAAAACATTACTTAAACTTTGACTACAAAACGCACTTTACAATATTACAATATTATTTGTTTGTTATTATCAAATAATATCAAAGCAAAAGATGAGAATAAAAAACACGTGTATAAGAAATAAGAAGACAAAAAAAAAGGAGGAAAAATTCGCCAACTATATCGTAAAAACTACAATCTAAAAGAAACCAAAAAAAAATCTAAAAAGGAAACAGAAAACACAAAATTAGCTGTAGACAAAAAAAAAATTGTTGTAAACAAAAACATGTTCTGATACATGATGAATAAATCTTTCCAGTTTTAAAATCCTTGTCTTTGTTCACTTTCACTCCATACTTGTTGCTCACTGCTCACTACTGTGCCGAGTGCACATTTTTAATGAGGTGTGTATATACTTATACTTTTGTTATTAGTTACTACAGGCTACACAGACAATCCAATTTATGCAACTTTGAAATTTGAAACAAACAACAAAAACACACAGCAGCACGTTTTTTTGAAGCTATATAGATTATAGATGATAGAATCTATAATTTTGATACGCTGTGTGCTGTGTGCTCTGTGCTATATTATTATCAATTATGGATAAAAATTCAACGTGTCCTCGATCCTCGATCCTCGGCTCAAATTTCAAACAAGAGGAATCTAAAATCTAAAAATCTAAAATCAAATTTACCAGGAAAATCCTCCTCCATTTGGTTCATTTTATTCATTATCATACAATTGTATGAAGAGTAATTCGTCGTGCTCACAAGAACAAAATCTCCAGTAGTCCAGGCTCACTCTCGTCGTCTTGTATGGAAAAATGTCAAAATTATTCATCATCGTCATTCAATGACGATGATGTTGATGGCTTTACAAATTCCAATTGAAAACTAATGTTACGCTAATGTCCATAATCCATTTCAATTTTTCTGGACAATAATCCAAGTAATTTCACACAATCATTTAGAAACTTAAGAAGTTATAAAATAACATTATACATTATATCGTAATATTCTATTCATGACTCGTGTTCTAATCATTTGAATTTTGAATGTTGTGTAAAATACTTTATAAATCTGTCCACTGTCCACTTTCCAGCCCTCGTATTTCGTATGTATCTTTGTTTTGGGGAGCAATGATACATAAAATCCAAACACAGTGCAATGGTAAATCCACAAGTTACTAAAGAGAAAGTTGGAGGAACTGGGACTGGAGGTGGAACTGGAACAGGGGCCGGAGTCTGTAGTTTAGATCCAACAGATGGGAAACCGGAATGTAAGAGGTGTTCAAATCACCCTCCCCCTCCACCAAAAAACAAGGGGAAATGCTCCACGGGGAGTGGGAACTCTAGTAGGAAAAACAGTGGTGGTGGGTGTGAAGATGGGAAATGTACAATTCCAGGTCAATCTCCTGGACAGGCAACAACAACAACAGCAGCAGCACCTACAACCACCGGAGGGAATACAAAACCGGGTAAATGGAAGAAGAAAGAGGTGGAAAATGATGAATGTGTGGTGGAGAAGCCACAAACTCAAAAGATGAAAATGAAAGAAAAATCCTTTGGCGAGGGAAAAGGGAATGGGAACAAAAAGACACAGACCATGACCACCAACATGAACAAGAGTCAAAAGAATGAACCAACATGTGCCACTCATGATGAAGGCGGTTTTATTCCTATTGTACGTTTGAATTTTTTACTATAATCAATAATCATTAATTAATAATTAAAAAATTACTTTTAACTTTTTCCTTTTATAAATTTTTTTACTCCAAAAAAGCTACCGGAACAAACCCAAAGTAAAAAATAATACCATATTTTTACTTTTTACAGAATCAACCCTTCATCTTTGCAATGAATCCAGTGACTTTGAAATACAAAGCAATTCTCCTGGATGCACAGCAACTGGACTCTGTTTCAAAGGCCAGATTTAATACGCCACCCTCCGAAGCTGGAACTTCTGCAGGAGCTGCTCCAGTCACTTCCAAGAAATCAAGAACTTTATCCAGAGCTTTCATCCCACCAAATGCAGATGTAGAACCAGAATCACAAGTAGCTGAAAAGACCAAATCCGTCGTTTCCGAGCCCCCAAAATGTATCACAATCCAACCGGTAACAAAATCCGTGGGTGTGACAACTTCATCCGCCACTGCCGCTCCAACTACAGTTCCAACAAAATACACAGCCACTTACAATCCACCCCCCTCATCCCAAGTAACTGACAACACCACAAGGAAATTCGGTAGAGGGAATCAAAATCAAAATCATACGTATGACTCCTCCGCCCCCGCCCTGATTCTACCCTCTAGTAAAAATGTAGCAAATTCCGGTGCCACCGGAATCACCTTTAATTCCATCAAAAGATCATCACTTCAAAGTAAAACATCTGGGAGGAAGGATCCCAGTGAGATTACGGATCCAATTGAAGCCGCCTTCTACCAATTCACACAGAGCTACCATCCCCTCCTCTGGGTGTTCGGCTACTCCCATGACCAGGAAATTGCGGATCATCGTCGACGGTGTCTCGAAAGCCTGGCAGAGCGGAATAATCTGTACATAATTGATTTGGATAGGGAAATCCGTCGTTTTGAGGATGCTACGGTTCGGCGTACGAGTGCCAGTATTGCACAAAGTATCAGTGGGAGTAGGACGGCGAGTGGGACTATTCCGGTCTCAGTCAAGGATTTAAATGACCTGATTGTGGTGCGGGCTAAGGCTCTTGTGAGGAGGGTGACCATTGAGAAAGTAGCATTGAGTACTATGGAAATCTGCCAACTCATAAAGTATGTCATGCTCTCTGTCGTCCATGATGATGGGAGTGGGAGTGGGAGTCGCTCTGTTGTTGGGAGTGGGACAGGTCAAAGCCAAGGTCAAGGTCACGGTCAAGGTCACAGTCAGACTCATAGCCATAACCAAGGATTTCACAACATTGCCCGGAATTCAGGTCAAGTGATTGGTTCTGAAACCAAAGGGTTTATTGTGGATGGTTTCCCTCTGAGTGCAAGTGAAGGGGTGGATGCGGAAAATTTCCTGTATAAAACCACAGTCTGCCTCTATTTTGAAGGGAGGGAGTGGAGTGCGAATAAGAGTGTGGAGCCTAAAATCATTAAACCAAAGTATCATCTGAGGAGTGCACCCTATTCGGAAAAAGAGGTGGAGGGTGCTGCGGATTTTTTTGGATTTAAAACCATCAAAGTTCTTAATACGGAGGATTTGAAGGATGTTCAAATTGAGGATATTGCCACACTTGTTCACACTCATTTGGAAGGGAGAGGACTCGCTCTTCATAAAATTATTACAAAGGATCCTAAAAATCCTGGAAATCCTGGAGCCATTAAAAATCAGGGCACAAACACAAATACAAACTTGAATATCAATAAAGGGAGTGGTTTTGGTTCTGGATCTGGTTCTGGTTCTGGTCCGGCCGTTGGAGAAGTTTCCACAAATTATGTGTTGGATCACCAGGACTTTTTAAATGCAGCTAATTCCGATCCAAATAGAACTGTGGGGAAGAAAACGGCAATTCTTCAAACAGCTGGAATTAAGGGGCCACCCCCTCCTCCTCCATCTAAAGACAAAGAGAAGAAGAAAGACAAAGTGTTCATATAATCACACCGATCGACCTCTACATTTATTTGATGTATTTGAAAAATTTCCTTTGGAGTGTCGAGTCTCCTTTCTTATTTGAAATCTCTTGTTGTTCAAACCTTTTGTATTTTGTCATTTTCTCCTTTGATTTGACCTCTTACCCTCATTTTTTCCGCTCCTGTATAATTTGCCCTTGAGCTAGAACTAGTGGCATCACATTTTGCCTTAGCTTTGCGCGCATCTTGTCCATTTCAAAGTTCACCGATCCACTCATTTCCACATTTTGAGTTAACTTTTTGACCTTTTTCCAATTTTCCCTTTTGTAAGCCGCGCCAGAAGTCAAAACACAACCAGCAAAATTTTTTAAATTTAAAAATATCTCTGTAACTATATATACATATGCATATATGCAGTAGATAACCTTCACACCAATATAAAAACATGCGCAATCCCCCTGCGCTTCCTTTAACCCCC
>JABASP010002870.1:0-17235 GCA_019776565.1 Sminthurinus signatus | reverse complement strand
ATAATTTTAACATGTAAGAGATGCTGTGCGAGAAACTGGCGAGTCAAATTCCTCGCATTCCAAACTTCTGCTCGTCTGGCTATATTCTCAAACTTTGATCCATATGTAATGGAGAAATGAAGAAAAATGAGTAAAATATATTGTTGTAGTACATGTTTTGTAGGTTGTAAATTGACTATTGCAACTTTTCCATTGTTCTTTTTGGCTTTCAAAGGTAGATTTCCAGCTGGAACAATCTGAAGGGTTGTACCGAGGCAAATACTTAAATCAGCTAGACTAAAATTATATATTTAAAAAAATCAACATAATATATTACTTTGGTAAATGTTTGATTCATATAAAATAGGTGCATTACCTACACATGATTAATTTCATTTTTTATGAATAATGAATATTATTCTTAAAACTTAAAATTATTATTATTACGTGGAATGCATGTCTGCTGTTTCAAGATCTCTTTCAGGAAGATTATGTTCCCAATCCAAAATATTATCTCGGAGTTTACCACGACAAGGACGACCACCAGATTTTACCCATGGACATTCTATTCCAATTTCCTTTTGTCCAACAGTTGGCACACTGGTTTTTTGTACAAATTGTCTATAAAAATACATATAATATAAAATTAATATTAGGCAAAGAAATAAGACCAAAAGAGCTTAAAATTCACTAGGAATAGATGTGCATCAATGACTAAAAAATGGAAATTTTAATTGTATAAATAAAATCTATATATTTATTACCTTTGACATTGTACACATTGGGCTACAAACATATTTCCATGTAATTCAGACATATTGACACGTTTGAGACCGGAACGTAAATGTAAGCCATCAATATTTTGACTGACTACATATTTTACATGTCCTGTTTGTATTTTTAAAAACCAAAATAAAATAATATAATTATTAATTGTTATTGATATCAAAAACCATTTTGTATTATGTATTATACAAAAGTAAAAATAATCTAACAGAATAAGTATATTATCCATGAATTACCAGAGTTAACAAGTGCAGTCAGAGTCATATGAGTTAAGGTGGGTTGTGCAAGATCAAAAGAAATGTTGATATTAGGTTTTAAGCCCTTTTCTTCTAGTGTCCATACCCCTGAGGGTCCTCGGAAATCAGGAATTCCAGCAGAGGTACTGATTCCAGCTCCAGTATGAACAACACAATGTTTTGATGCCTTGATCCATTCTGCTAATTTTTCTGCTTTGGCTTCCGCTTCTAATGGATCATCAAATACCTATAAAAAAATGTACATATACAATATATTTATGAATTTTTACAATCAAATTAAAATTTCAAATTGACATTCGGCATTTGAAATTGTTCAAATCAATCATAAATCATGAATAAAAACCAATGGTAAAAATATTATACTTATATGTAAATCTCTGTATTTCAAATCAATAATAAATACTAAACGATAAAAAATATATTATCAAAAGTTTTGATTCAAAAGAAATCAAAAAGGCTAAATATTAAATATGTTTTACAAACCTCTGGAATTCCTAATTTGCCTTTATTTGGATACGGTGAAAGACCGTCTGCATAATTACACGACATTGCGAATCTATTCAAT
The DNA here is from genome assembly GCA_019776565.1 of Sminthurinus signatus. Classification (NCBI taxonomy): domain Eukaryota; kingdom Metazoa; phylum Arthropoda; class Collembola; order Symphypleona; family Katiannidae; genus Sminthurinus; species Sminthurinus signatus. The sequence continues at coordinate 15,648 of JABASP010002870.1, read as the reverse complement.
TAATTATAAAATACTATTCTTATTTATCCACTTAATTATACATGCAATTAAAAAATTCTAGAGTATATTGCAAAAGTTTTGCAGAAAAAACAGCAAAACTGCAAAAGATGAAGACAGGCGATTTGAATTCATGCACTGTAAAAACATGCATTTCTTTTCCCATGCACAAATACTGCTGTGCGTACTTACATGAAAAATGATAGGCTTTTTGGTGTGTTTTTATATTTATTTATAGTTTACAAGTACAATGTTTTACATGGTAAGTTGGTATGTGTGTCTTGTGTCTTGTGCCTAGTGCAAAAAATAATTGGATGATAAAAAGGAAATCCAAATTGGTGTTCATACGAGACAGTCTTGAGTCTTTTGAGTCTGGTCGATAACAAAATTAGTATTTATGTGTACACACATAATGTGCATAAAATAATAGACTACAGGAGGATGTTTTTATATTCAAATATCAAATGACACGGGTAAAATAGATATAGACTATGTTACAAGCTTAGAAAAATATCAAGGAAAATGCTTAATAGATAGTTAACAAGTGTATGAATAGTTATAGTAAATACTATATGTTTATTTGTATGCATAATGTATAATATCCCACTATATACACGAGTTTAGAGTATAGACAATAACATTATGCATTCCAGTCTCATGTCCATGAGACTTCATTGAACTCTCTTCATCGGAACAGTGTGTAAAGATGTAAACAAAACTTCTCTCTCTACTCTCTACATACTACATGATGCGTATATACGAGCTTAGAGTCAGCTTTATTATTTAGTTTGGAGTTTGGTGGTTGAGTGTGTTGAAGGTTGAAAATTCAAAGCTGAATTACTTACATCTTACATGGAACTGTATTTTTGGAAAAGTCATTTTCAATTCTACATAATACGTACAAAAAGATAAAGTGACGCTCTGGTCCATTTTGCTTGCTGTCATTTCCTAGTTGATTTCAATTTGTGTACGCTGTATTTTCATTTCTAAGTTCTATTTCCCACAAAAAGTATTGTAAAAAGTTTCAAAATCAAAGTTGGTGAAGTGTATATACACAGTACACAGACAACTACAAAGATGACATCATCTAATCAAGCTATAGATGTCAATTGTATGACTTTAACTCGGTTTTTCCTAGCGGTAAGTGAAGAAGTTTTTCTAAGTTTTGTAAAGTCAAAGAAAAATATTTAAAGGTAAAAGATGTACAAAATCTATAATCTATAGGATAAAGTACACAAAAAGTATCAAAATCCTGTATGATGCATGGCAAAAGACAAAACATTGATACTAATATTGTTATTGTTTAGGAACAAAGAAGATACCCGGATGCTACAGGTGACTTGACGCTATTACTGACAACCATCCAGTCGGCTGTCAAAGCGGTAATGTAATACACATGCATAATGCATAGATACTAGATACATGTGTGTATAATGTATACAATATTTTTGTGCTCTATTTTGGAGTTTGGAATTTCAACTTTAGAATAATTTCAAATGTTTTTCATCATTTTGTTTATGGGATTTGTTTATTTTACAGATTTCAAGTGCAGTACGAAAAGCTGGACTTGCTAAACTGTAAGTGATAAAACAAAAGTCATCAGTTTTGTCATGCAAATAATGTACATAACTTTTATACATAAGTGTAATGTGCAGTGTACACAATCACTGGGATCTAAAATCTAATGCGTAGGTAGTTGTGCAGCATTTCATTACTTGAAATTTTAAAGGACAATGAAGGGTCAAATATCCCATGTTTATTTTTACACATACTCATTCATTCTTCTACCTGACATCCCTTTTACTCTTGTCATTTATAAAGTATTAACTTGACTCATAAAAGAAAAACAGAGATATACACTAAAGTTACACATGTTGTGTGTTGTATGTATGAATTCAAATTCAAAGAATTTCCATCTCATACATAATAATTTGTGTATCTGTGGGATGTAAAATGTAAAATCCTGTTTCTTACTATTTTAAAACTCAAACTAATATTTCGTAACAGAAAATATCAATACAGCATCATCCATCATTCAAGATTAAATAAGCAAGAAAATCTCTTATAGGAATCTTAGGTTAAATGTACAACGTACACAAGTATGTATCTATTATGAATCAAAAATCAAAAAACACTCCACAGTAAATATATGACTTGGTATATTTAGATTATAGATGCATTATGCATCACAGTAGAGAGAAAAGAAGAAGATACAAGATACATGGCTAGAATTTATGTAAAATAGTACGTATTTATTTATATAAAAACAAGAGACATTTCTACCGTCAACTGTGTGTATTATTATCTTGCACTTGCTAACCTTGAACTGGTACATATGTATTTTGTATTATGTATCAACCTGTTATGTACATTGAATTACACTTCACCAACATCATATGAAAAATAAAAAGACCTGTTACGCATATAATATATATCGTATGGATAATGGATACTCACATTTGTGTATCTTGCATGTACACACTTTACACAAGTACAAAGTGAATACATTTAGAATTTAGAATCAAAGTCCAGATTTTGTTGTTTCCAGTTATATAGCATATCTGGCTTTTACTTTGGAGTTTAGTCTATCTGTAATCAGTAATCCCAGCTAGCTAAAGTTCTATTGTACCGTATTATTAGTCATTCACACGTTATAATTCATAACATTATTTGACTAAAAATTAGAGGCACTTATAAATTATAAATATGATAACGCATGATGCATATAAAATTGTACTGAATATGTTCTACTTCTTCGGAATTTTTCTGCAATTATGCAGTAAATGAAGCTACAAAATTATTAAACGCATGAAATATGAAAAGTAAATCTAGTTTAATTTAATTAATATTACAGGTATGGATTGGCTGGAGATACAAATGTCCAAGGTGAAGAAGTGAAGAAATTAGATGTTTTATCAAATGACCTTTTCATCAATCTATTACGATCTTCATTCACGACGTGTCTTTTAGTCTCAGAAGAGAATCCGAATGTGATTGAAGTTGAGACAGAAAAACAAGGGAAGTATGTTGTTTGTTTTGATCCACTTGATGGATCAAGTAATATTGACTGTCTTGTGTCAATCGGCTCCATTTTTGCTATCTACAAGTAAGCACAAAGCACAACTCACAACTCAAAACACTATAGTTTATAAAATTGATTATTCAAATTATTTTGAGCTACACAAACCATTGACCATTGACGTTTCAAGTAATAAATATTTGTTATGATGAATTTTTAAAGGAAAAATACAGAAGGGCCCCCAACGGTTGAAGATGCACTTCAAAAAGGACGGACTTTAGTTGCAGCAGGATACGCCTTGTATGGATCAGCAACTGCATTAGTTGTGTCAAGTGGTCATGGAGTTAACTGTTTTCAACTTGATCCGTCTATCGGTGAATTCATTTTAACGGATCCAAATCTTCGAGTTCCACAAAGAGGGAAATATTACAGCATTAATGAAGGTTATGCTGCTACTTGGGACGATGCTACACGTGAGTACATTGAATCAAAGAAAAATCCCCAGGTAAAAACAAATACAATTCTTTCATTCACAAGATACCAGTTTTCTTTCTTTCGTTAAAAACAAATCTCCGTGTTTGTGTATTTTTTAATCCTGTATCCTATGTAAATAAATATAGAACGGGAAACCATATGCTCTTCGTTACATTGGAAGCATGGTTGCAGATGTCCATCGAACTTTGAAGTATGGAGGAATATTTATGTATCCAGCTACAAAGGATGTACCTAATGGCAAAGTAAAAAAAACTTAGTGCACAAAGAAACTGTTTTTTCTAGTTTTCAAGATCATTCTTTTGTCAATGATACTAATAATAATTATTTTCTATTTCCTATAGTTGAGACTGTTGTACGAATGTATTCCTATGAGCTTCATCATGGAACAAGCTGGAGGTTTGGCATCCAATGGAAAAATCCCTATTCTGGACATCCAACCAACAAAGATTCATGAACGTTAGTACATAATATTTTCTATTCTATTTTCTGAAAAATGTTTATACACACAAAGTTTCCAAGATTTTTGTAATTTTTTAAGTATTTTCCATTGTTTTTATTTTTCCTCTCAGTACTAATAAATGTAGAACAAAGCAGTTACATTAAACATTAAATGAAATAATAAGTATCAATAATAATTATTATTTTATTCTTATTATAATAGTGATGACTTTTTTTTTTCTTGCTTTCAGGTTCGCCAATTTTTCTGGGCAGTCAAGATGATGTGAATGATGTTTTGGAAATCATTTCAAAACATTGATTCTATTTAATCCATCCAAATGTATACCATATTATACCATATTACTGTACCTACCATTTTTTTGGTATCAATTTTAAACATTTTGTATAGTAGCCTACTGCACATTTTTGTCCTCAATACAATCATATCATATACAATACATAATGAAAATATATAGCAACGAAAAAAAGACAAACAGTGCCATACATCAAACATATAATATGTCAAGTCGATTTATAAACTATAAAAGTTTATAAACAATAATAAAATCTATAAGATTGATAATAGATTATAAATAGACTATAATATATTCATCTAGTAATACGTACGCAACATACATAAAATAATCAAATTTTTTACTACTACAAGTCTGATTCTACACTGTATTCTGATGTATAAAGTGTACTGTGAAAGTCAATCCAATGAAAACAAGGACTGAGAAAGTATAAAATATTGTAGAATGTTATAATAATATTATTATATTATGGTGAAATTCAATACATAGATATTTCTGTATCATAGATTTTTTTTCATATGATATCTTTGTTTATATTATGTAAGTACATAAAAACAAGAGTTATTACATGTTATAAGTTATAATATATTGTAATATATTATTCTAATGGCCTGAATAAAAATTTTCAAAGAAATACAAACAAAAACAAAGCATATTTAGTATTTAAACGTTATTATTAGTCTGTATGTATTATGTATAGTCTATTCCATTTTCCTACTTCTTTTTTTTGACTTGAAAAAAAAATTCTATTCTCCTTCAATAAATTCCTATGCTTTTGCAAACATCCATACATGTACTTAACACATTGAAGATTGAATATAATAATAATGTGTAGTAATGTGTGTACATATCATTGTAATTTATATAATTTTCTAATATAGCAAAACTTTTTTAATGGGGACACACTTGTTAAGCACGAAGAGCTTGAAATTGATGAAATATCTCCAAAATGTTTTTATCCAAATCTTGAGTAAATAATAAAGTTTCCAAAGTAGAACTGTACTGGGCAACTTGCTCTGCATGCTATAAATTAAAAAAACAAACAAAGATTTCCATTTAGTCTCCAAATCATAATATTTAATATTTATATTGTAACTGTAAAAATATAACAACTATATGAAATCATAAAACATAAAACATCTCAAGTTAAAATACATCCAATAAAAATAAGTACAAAACTTATAAATGACATTTAAAAACAAACACATACCTGCATAAACACTTGCTGAAGTCTACCAATTGTCCATCGATACCATGGTGTGTTGAAATTTTTACCATCCGTATCACATCTTGCTATATGTTCCGAAAGAATCATGATAAATCTTTGAAAGACAATGAGAAATAAGTTCTTTTGATCCGCTTGTGCAGCTTCCAGTTTTTCTTCCATTTTATCAACTTGATCTTCTGTCGGAACATCATCCTTGGACTCTTTGTCTTTTCCACTTCCGTCTCCGTCTTCTTCACTGTCACTAGAATTCATTTCTGCTCGACGAAGCTTCTCGCGCGCCTCAGCCAATTCCGTCGCCATGCGTGACACATGTTTATTCATCTTACGAATCGTCAAATGTAGGATTTCCCAAAGATAAATCCTATTTTTTGTTGACACATTTTTTTTAAAAAGATTGAATAGATTAGTTACACGCAAAGGTGGATACATACATACATACTTTTTCACATATTATCACCAAAAACAAAACAGATGAAAGATTACAGATGCACATTTAAATTTTTTACATGTATGAATCATGTCATCATTGTGGATCACACATGACGTTTAATTATACATGTCTCTTTATTTTTTCCCCTCACTACTTACAAACTACAAACTAAGCATATTTACGCATCTGCTTTATCTTTCTGTCTTCTTTAAAAAAAACAATGCAAGTGTGATTGATCACTATCTATTCTATTTTGTCACGTCAATCCCGGAATAGACTCTGTAAATGAAACTCAATATTACTCATTCCTACAATATCTAAGTATAAGTATTTCCTTAATTCAGTTTCTCATTCTTATTTTTTAAATATCACAACTCCCTAATTTATCTAAATTTTACATGACAAGAATACATCAAATTCTGTTATTTGAACAACAACCAAAAAAACAATCCGGAATATTCTACAAAATAATGTTTGCCATTATTATTATTGTGATAAAACTAACTACAAAATGTTCATCCCAACTTCATAATTAAAAATTTAAATTGCGTGTATTTCAATTCCGTGGCTGACTATATTCAATAGGAATTGCAATACATTATTCTTTATACTGCCCATGGGACAAAATTCCTAACACACGTTACTATCAACTATCAACCCATCACATCTTAGCATTAAAAAAGTTTTTGTATAATTTCTCAACATTTAACATCCCTATTAATAATTAAAACTCTTTCATTCACAATTTAGATCCTCTATTCATTTTGTGTATCAGCCTCTAAAATACTCTACAGTAAATATTAAATATAAATGATTTCATTAAAAAAACCATGAATTTCAAAAAATAAACTTACTTGGTGAATTCTCCAGTCATATCTTTCATAAAAACCCAATTTGCAACAGCTGAACAGTCAACAATTTGATACTTCAAAAGCATATCCACTACCACAGCCAACATTTGAGTGTCCAATTTCCATACTTCAAATGCTGCTTTCAATACACAGAGTTGAGCCTCTTCATTGTCTAATATAAGCTAAAAAAACATGATAAAACAGAGGGAAACAACACAAAATGATTATTATAAACATATATCTTTAGCATGTATTAAATAATCAGCATTTTGAAAATCTTATAAAAATGTCATCTAGAAGCTTTTTTGTTTAAATTATGTTTAAAAAAAATCTTGTATGGAAGGTGAAATGGTCAGAAACTATCATATTTAGTTTTAAACCTTGGAATTTCCATTACATTTTTATTTTGCATTTCGACTATACAGATTTGCATTAATACCAAATCCATTTTCAAAGACAAACTTAGAGTGAGCCTTTCGAAATGCGTCGTCAAAGCATATTATACATTATGCGCTAACATAGAATCGAACTTAGAAAATGACAAAGGGTATCCTTAGAAAAGAGCAAATGCTTAAGCCACTAGACTACACGTGGAGTTAGACTACTCCACAGCTTTGTAGCGCCATACACTCATTACAACTTACAGCTTGCAGCGTGTGTAAAGTATGTAAAGTGTGAATTCCACACAACGTGCGTAACTTTTACACAACATAGCATAAAAGTATACACTACATTCTACACTCTAGATTCCTGATGACAGAACTAAACTACTTTAAAACTAAAAACAAGCAATCATTTTTCACTTATTACAACTGCACAATATAATATGATGTATTATTGTTATTTATTCCTTACCTTAAAAATGGGTTGATATTTAGAAATTGCAGCATGAGCATGAGTAAGACTCTTTGATCCAAGCATGAATAATGTTTGGGAAAATACTTCAATTGCTAATGGATTGTGAGTTGGTGACTCGGAATCTCCTTCCAAGGGGTTTGGAACATCCTGTAAAATTACCAACATTTCCTCCACCGGTTGTTTCTCTCGAAAAGCTGTAGTAAGTTTCTTTGATTGTAAAAATCCTGGAATGTTGCCTTGTACTGCAAATAAAAAAAGAACACAAATGTCATGAGATTAGTATGTCATTTTATCATTATCATTAGTGAAGGTGACTTGCCATATAGGATACAAATTACATACATTAAACATTAATGATGAATTTATTTCCCTAAATACACTTGTACTCACTGTTACGTATTACCTAAATTACGTGCCTTGTTGACATAATATTCTACCCACCCACAAGCTATACTATTATTATTATATTATTATGTATCATGTACTTATCAAATGTTTCAGAATTCAAAAGATTATTATGCTACATAAATTAAAACCATGTAAATTTTTTCATATTCATAATCATATTATAACCACGTGGTTTTGAGTTTTGAGACATGATATTTTACTACGTTTCCAATAGTTTAATTTAAAACGTTTGCATTTTGTATTAAAGAGAAAATGATTATTTAATAGTTTAAACCTTTTGACGTTTGAGTATAATATTATAGAGTACAAACTACAGACACTACCAATTGTTTGACTTTTGTTTTACATGACAAGGAAACGATTTGATTTTAATACATGTTCAAAGAATACAGTCTAATTTCCCCCTTGTTTAAATTAGTTTATTGTTTCTTTTACTGAGAGCTGAGAGGAAACGAAGATAAAGGAAATCTCTTTATTCTTTATGTAATCATAATAAACATGAAATACTTTTTAACTTGATGACAAAAAGTCTTCCTTTCATCAAAAAAAAAAGTTCAACGTCTAATACAAAAACTAGAGTAAGTACCAATAATAATTACTACATGTCAATCCTTTGTTTCAGTTTTCAGTCATAGACTTGTGCTCAATTTAAATGGCTGTTGTCGTTTTCTGTACAACTTACAACTTACTAGTTTTTATTCAATTTGTTTCATGTATTTTCCATTTGATACATTTCTGATTTCTGCATCATGTACAATCTGTACATTTCATTTCTAAGATTTCGAAAGATCAGTCAAGCCAAGTTTTTTTACCGTATTATTATTAATTTGCATTTCTAAGATTAATAATATGCATTGTGTTATACACATTTTACATCAGGTATGTAGGTTTAGTATTACATACTTTTTGTCCATGAAAATGTATTTCATGTCTCTCATGACACAAGATAATAATAAATAAACATGCAAAACAAGACAAGTAATGACAGTGTACAGTATTGTGTATAGTCTATATTAAATGATGGAAGCATAATAATTAACTGTGAAAAATCATGAAATCATGAAAATGACAAGGATTATAAAAAAAGATGAAACATCTACTATCTGATATCTAATTTTATATCAAAATACGAAACTTGTGCATTGTACATATTATAAAATATAAAGTAAACGCCTTAAATGATGTTTGTTTATCTCTCATGGTTTGTCAATACACAGTCAAGTGAATATGTCAAAATATACTTGAAAATTGTGAACTTCGGGTAGAGTTTACTCAACATGTATATATACATGTTGTACGTTTTGTACGTGAATTTCAGAGGACACGCGACAAAAGACAAAAGTATAAGTAAGAAAAACAATTCAACGCAACAACCTAACAAATGTCAAGCATTAAATTGATTACCATAATTAAGGATCATTCAAATTCGTCACACCCTTCCATTATCGTCATCAAAAAACTGTGATTCACAACCATAATCCGTACAACTTACAACAATGTTCTACTTATTGCATTGCACAAAAATAATTTAAGAAACGTAGCCATTCTGATTGTTTTACTTGCATTTATCATTTATAATATATTACTGAACAAGATAAATCCAATGAGTATTAAACATTAACTTTCTTCACATGATTTTAAACTACGAGTGTGTACACAAATAGATGCCTTTGTTTTTGGTTTCATTAATATCGATTATTTTGACTCAGTTAAAGAACATCTTGACTGTCTAGTTTTTTCTAATGTTTACAAAGAGTTCAAAGCATGAACTTTTTTTTAAAAAAAACATTCCGTTTTCCCATGTATGTGAAAAATACTCCAAATTAATCGAAAGTTGTCATCTTTCATATTATACACGAAATAAGTATTTCGTTCTTTATAACTTGACTGTCAATTTACTGAACTTTTTTTCAAATTCAAAATGTATGCGTATTGGGTATAATGCAATGACATTTCATCATATTGTAAGTACATTGTAGTAATCTAAAGATGCGTTTCTTCGTCATGGACTCTATTCTAATAATATACATGGATCTCATATCTCATCATTATGAGATATATACAAATTTAGTAATCGGCAAGCATTGTAAATGCGCGATATGAAACAAACTACTAATATATTGTTCAGTGTGCACTTGATTCCCAAACAAGGATAAATTATATTATAACATTGTTATTATTATTATTATTATGATCAACTAAACTTTGTTTTATGGTTGAGAGCGAGCATGAAAGTCTACATACATTTTTTCACTTACACAAACTTGACATGGGATACGGTAATCATTTTTCCATTTCATTTCTATAATAATAATAATAGCTATATAATGGAATGCTTTTAAACCATGTATGAAAGTAAAGACGGCAAAAAGCTCTACAGAGAGATTGAGATTGAGAGAGAGGAGACGAAAACAAAATTCATACATTCATAGTTCATACCTATATCTACATCTATACATGCGTACGGTTGAGGATCTTGTATGTGTATGAATCTCTCTAGCTTCTAGATACTATATACACTGTAACGTGCATTTGATAATTATTAGCATTGTTACATATTATCCCTTATTACATATATAATATTATAGATTAAGCACATGGTTGGTCTTTTGGTCTAGATAAAAAGGTAAACACATCAAGTTTTCTATATTAAATTCAATGGTTTTACACAGAATTATTATTTTATATAAAGTGGATGATGATCAACTAATACCAACGTAGCACGTAATTGTTTCAACTACATACTTCATACTTTGTACATAATACAAACTCATTTTGGTAAAACTTGATACACACTAACAAGTAAATAGTAAATACTAAATAAATTCGCGATGCACATATACTATGAAAATACACATGTGTGTATTCTTAATTCTTATAACTTATAACATTTGAGATATATATAAGTAAAAATGACTTTTTGAGGATCTCGGAACAATCTTTTGTATCATAATGATAAAAAATAATATCATAATGCAGTACATAGTGTATAGTTAATAGTTATTATATTATTGTAGTCAAAAAACTGCATAATACATGCATACGCCTTTTTTCATTGTCTACATCAACCATCAAACTACAAACTACATGTTACTACCTGCTTAACCATTTACCTTTGAATTCTCTAACCTATCCCTAATTAACTTTACTGCTACTATTCTCTTACTGTCTGAAGTTAAGTCTGCTCAACAGTTTATTTTTTCACAGTACAGTACATACATACATGTTGTGGTAGAACATAATATACATTATACATTAAACATGTACATTGTACATGTTCTTTACTCTTTACTATCATTGTCATGCATGATGATGTAGACTGTAGACTGTAAATTTAACCCATACACTATACACGCATGATGATGATGATGAAAAGAAGTAGTAATAGACATTACACATGTACACAAAAGGTTTGTTTTGGGAGTCTATTTTACTCGGATCCTTCAAGGTGCTTCTTGTTTTTTTTTTTCCTACATGCTACATATCAATTGTTACAACTTACAACTTGTGCCTCAAACATCATACATCATACATCCACATTTTCATTTGAACAAGACACTAAAGTTATCTTCTGATGACTCTAAACGAGTCAACTTTAGTCACCTTTAAGATTTGAACAAGTGAACAGGTCAAAAAGATTTACTGGACAGTCCAGTAAAAATAAAGTCCAATTCATTGTGTCTGGTGTTACTAATTGTGCTTACGGGATCAAAAAAGCTGTTTATTTTTATTTCCCATATCGTCTATAAAAATTATTAGAAATAGAATGAGAACCTCATGTGTATAGTTATTAATTATCATTTCGTGGAAGGCTAAACCATTTGGATTTCTGTGCTTCGACACCAACTGTACGAAATCTTACGTGCCATGACAAAGAAGTGAAAAAATACGGGACACTTTTGTACAAGTGAAATCAAAAGTTATAACCATACAAGAAATAGTTGGAAATCAAACAGATAAAATGGAATTTAAATTGTTGACTATCGTAAGTTCGAAAATATTTTCTAAGCATTCTAGTTTTTATATTATATTATAATTTTTCCAAAAAAATATGGCAAAGTTAACAAAGTTTTCATTATTTTTTATTAATCGTTTTTGAGCTCCTTAATTGTTTCGAGTTTAATTTCTACCAAGTATTCTTTATCATTAACAATTAACAAGGAATGGCAAAATTCCAAAACACAATATAAAGAATTTCACTTTTTTTCTTAGGCTCTTGCTGAGCATTCTTTTAAAAGTTAAAACATAATAACAAATCCATAATAATTGAATATTATACCATTAGAAATTCATGACAATAATTTTTCATTCAGTTTCTAAAATCCTTTTTCTTTTTTTTTAATTTCTCAAGCTTTTCTTCATGTTCATCAATGTCATCGACTTTCAAGTCCTGTGCCTTGACTTTTCACAATTTTATCTCCCTGAATGTTGTTATATTCCCCCTCCACCGTCAAATAGTATAGATCAGCATAATGTTCATCAACAAAGTTCATCAGTTCGACATGATATTAAAGCACGTAGAGCAGATCCAACACATTTAATTAATTCAAAGAATTCCAACACTACAAGCACTAGTAGTAGTAGTGGGAATAAACAACGTTCCAATCTAGTTTCTCCATCAGAATCAAATACTAAAAATTCCAAAGCCTCCGCAACACGACTCTACCGTTACATTATCCCAATAAAAAAGTTTGAGATGGAGGCAACGGAAAAGAAAGATAGTGATTAGACAAATGAGGATTCCTCCTCCTCCTCATCCTCATCTGTAGAAAAGGACTCTGAAAAAGTTCCTACTTCAGGTAAACTCCCAACTTCGGCCCTCATGAGAGAAAATGGAGTAAAAATGAGGAAAAGTTTACAAAAAAGTATGAAAATGGAAAAGGAAGAAGATGCTGAACAACTCCTCTCCTCTGCTCAAACTGAAGCGGAATTAAAACCCAAAGAACTAAATAAAAGTAATACTAGTCAATTACCATCAATTGAAAGTATTCTTTTTTCTAAAAATTCTACCCTCATAGAATCCATGCTTAAATTCAAACGAAATGTACGTAATCCAAAAAATAATAACAATAATAATAATAGTACAACTGCTAGAACAACTACTAGAACTACAACAAGAACTCCAATTCGGCGTATTAAACCAAGTAACAGTAAAACAAATATGGTAAAAACTATACCTTTGACAAAGAATAATGAGATGATGCAATCTATTCAACAAACTTTGAAAATGCCCGGAAATTGGGTAACAAATTTGAGAAGAGCACTCTATCAAAGTATGGACAGTATGATGAATAGAGAAAAAGCATTATCAAAATCCTCTAAAGCTGATGATGAAACAATTTTAACTAAATCCTCAAATTATAATCCACGTCAAAGATCCTCACAAGAAGATCAAAGTAATAATAATAATAACAGGAATCAAGTAACAGTTTTATGGAAAAAACTTCGTGAAGCAAATTTCACACTTATTGAGCCCCTCACACGTTCCGCATCATCAATTCCATCAACACTTTATTTACCAACTGGACAAGGTCCGATTGCTTCCGGTGTTGTGGTGAACACTGTTAATGGACTTCAATTGAGAATGGCCTCTGACCTCAGTTTCCGTCAGGATGAGCCCAAAACCAGTGAAAGTAATCTACAGAGTGCACATGGTAATTGTAATTGTCATTTAATTCATAATGGTGAGATACTCATGGCGTATTGGTCTGTGAGTCGAATTATTAATGAAAATGGACAACCAGCCTTACAATATTTAATTTATCCTCTTCCTCATAATGTACCCACACCACCGGTGATGATCCCTTTTAGTGGTGATAAATCATTTAATGCAGCTCAATATAATCTAAATCATGGGAATAGATATCAAAATATTCAACAAGTTCAACATCAACAACAAAATCCAAATCCAAATCATCATCATGGCCATCATCAAAATCAAAATCATCATCAGCAACAACAACAACAATATCATCAACAATCCCACATACATAATATTAATAATCCTGGACTTCAATATATACCAACAACAACATCAACGGCTGGACATTTACAAAATGAACATTATGAAGAATTTCATCATTTACAGGAAGTTCCAGTTGACTATGTCCAAAAACAACCACAAGCACCAAATCCACTAGCATTCCCACCACATCAAGAACAAGTCTTTCAAAATCTTCAACAATTTAATCAACTCCCCCCACCCACACCTCCACTAGATGATAGGACAGGTTATCGTGGAGTTGTTATTGAAAATCAACATGGATATACACCAGAATTTATAAATGCTTATAAACAAGCTTTAGAAAATCAATTATTACAACAATCCGGAAATCCTAATCAAAATCCGAATTTCCATAATAGTGGTGGTCATAAAGGTCATAATTTCCCCATTTCCCCTCATTTACAACAACAACATGGACTTCAATCACCATTGGAAAATCCATTGTATGGAAATGTTGATAAACATTTAGGTATAACTAATGGACCACCACCATCTCATATACAACTTTTTGATGGAAGTAAAACCCCTCCTGGATTTCCAAAATCTATACAAGATATATTAAGTCCATTTCCTGGAACAATTTCACTTCCAGAAAATCCTGGATTCCCTGGTCCTGGACCATCGCTCCTCCCTCAAACACAACAACAACCTGTTGATGAAGATTATCGTGGTGTAGTCAATTTTGGACATAATTTCCATAATCAACATGGTATTCATCAACAAAATGAACAATTTGGTGTTGGTCTTGGTGGTGCTGGTGGTTTTCCAGGAGGAGTAGGACCCTCAACATCACTTGTACCACAAAAGAATTTTGATGTAAATAATTTTTATAGTTTTAGAGGAGAAGGGTTAATTCTTCATAATAAAGATGGTGGTGAGCAACCATTTTCTGGAAATCCTATTAATCACCATCATCATCATCCTGATCAAAATCCAAATCAAAACTATCCACAATCACCTCCTCTAAATACTCATCATCATTCTCACCATCCAGATCAACATGATGGTTATCCTCCTAGTAATAACAGACAACCACATAGATATACTAGTACTTCAGATATTGGATATGATCGAAATAGATATCCAATTACAAGACCTGGTAGTAGTAGTGCTTTATCAAAATTTGCTGGAAGTAATGATGATGATATCACACGTTATCATCGTACTCAACAAAATCATCGTCTTTATCAACAACAACAACAACAACTTCCCAGTCGTCACAGATCAGAGAAATACTCAAGGCCATCAAATCATCATCTTGATTCATCATCTCAACGTCCATCCGGTAGCTATATTCTCAACTTTTAAGAACAAAAGTTCACTTCTTCCCTATTTTTAACGTATGTAATTATACATACAAATGTACATGCATGTATATAAATACAATATACAATATCACAGTTTATAGTGTTCTACTACAGGTAGCTAAAAATAGATAGGTACTATAAAACAAGGAAGCCGTTTAATCTTGTTTGTACATACAACATATAATATTATACGACTGTACAATATGACAATCAACGATGATAATCTTTCTACTTTTGGGAGTGTTAATACTTTTCTTGCTTCTTATTAAATCTGTACATCTTTATGTAAATTTTTAAAA
>JABASP010002869.1:0-17238 GCA_019776565.1 Sminthurinus signatus | reverse complement strand
TATTTGTGCAACAGGTGGGTACTCTTTTGTACGAGTATCACTCCCGTTCCTCTTGGATTAACCAGGAGTCCCGCCCCAACCTCCAACTCTTCCTCCTCAAAGTCAATATGAATCTCATCCCTGGACTCACAACCGGGATTTGGATCCTGTCAATCTACTCCTGGAAGAGTTGGCTCCTCAAACTGTTCAGTTGTGCCTTCCCCTCCCGTCTGGATTGTAACAAGTTGATTCAACAAACCGTCATTAACTTTTCCTCCGGCTCTTCCTCCTCCGCCCACTCCAATTCTAATAATCGAAGACATCCCAGTGTCATCCCCTCCATCAACACACTTACTATTACAGATCCCGCCACAGCTGCTCTAAATCCCTTCCACTCTGCAAATGGGACGAGTACTTTTCATCCCGGTGCTCGGAGTCTCCCACCCATCCCAAATTCCAATTGTAATTTAAGTTCCAATTCCAATCCAAATCCCATTTCAAATCCAGTTCAAACGCAGAGCCACACTCACACGCACCATACTCATGGACACAGTCACCAACACAATCATCATGGTGACTCCAACGGGAGTGTCAATGTCAATCATGGATTTGGGATGAGGACAGAAACCTGGCATCGAGATGAAACCATCGTTTAAAAAACTATGTCTACTGTCTAGAGTCTAATATTTTTACTGTCGTCTAGAACTAAGAATTATTTCAAATATTTAAGATTCAAAAACAAGTATAATATTTTTAAGAAAAGCTCCAAGCTTTTTTATCTAGTCATTTATAATATTTTGTCTGTTTGTTTTTATCCCAAGTGTCATTTGTTTTTCATAATATATCATTATATACAAACATTTTTTGTAGAATATAGACTATACTTTTTCTTCTTTTTTTTCGCCGTCTTTCTACTTTATACTTTTGATTTTGATTTTGTCCGGTCTCATTATTATTGTTATTGTAATTTATAAAATATTTATTTATTTATTTACGGACACGCCGTGTGTTTGTTTTTGTAGCCTGTATCTTTAAGTATCTACCTCTGTCTAAAGGTCTACGGTCTGCAGTCTAGGTTCTAAAGTCTACAGTCTACAGTTTGGAGTCGAGTGTCGAGTGTCGAGTCTGGAGTACACCGTACATAGTAAATTTTTACCTGTTGGAGTCTTCAACTTTTCAAGTTGGATTACTATTTTTTCCTTTTTTTACATACATATTGACTGTAGATTTACTGTGTAAATAGTATGCCCGGTCGTCACTCTACTTAATTATTATTCTCGTTACCATTATTACCATTATTATTATTAGTATTATTATTTTGTGGTGGGTCTATAGAGGATAGAGGATATAGAATAAATACATATTACATATGACTGAACCTTTGTACTCGAGACTCTTGAGACTTGAGACTTGAGACTGGTGAATATAGACTGTAGACTGTAGACTTTGGATGGTCGACTGTGTAGATTCAAGTAAAACCCACAACTTACTGAATAAAGTACATAATACATAATACATAACCAATAAGACCAAGAAAAAAAACAACAAAAATATAATAATATGTACAAGAACAGAGAAGAGGAGAGAAAAGAGAAAAGGCAAATACTAATGTAAGAAGAAAAAGAATGATGATGATAATAAACTCGAGCTTATAATCCGTCTATGTACATAATACAAAACATATACTTTATACTATATACACATATTTACATGCATTTCAGTTTTACCTTACATTTGTGCCTGTTGCCTCATTGAGACTTGAGACTTGAGACTGGAGAACTGAGGATTGAGAAGCCCAAACCAAACCAAACCAAGATAAGAAAACGTGAGTGAATGAGTTAAGACTTCAAAAAAAATAAAAGAAAAAAGAAAAGAGAAAAAAAGGCTCCTTATATTTTCCTCTTCATCTTTACTTTGCCTCGTTTTGGTTTTGGTTTTGAATTTCACCTAAATGTATATATATATATACTATATACAGCATGGTAATATGGCAGTATGTGCAGCATGGAGAGGAAACCAAAGAATTTTTATTTTACATCATGGCATCATGATGTATGTAAATGTACAAAGTACATAGATATGCCCATGTATGTATGTGGATTTTATGCATTATTTTATTTTATTTCATGTTCTCCTTTTCCATTCTGTACTCTTCATTCTTCATATAATATTATTATAGTATTCGTACATGGTTAGTGTAATTGGTATTTCATTTGTTATGTAAATATTAAATATCTATCGATGGTTTGGTTTGGTTTGGTTTGGTATGCACCCATATGTGCGTACACTAATATAACCTGTAACTATTAACTATTAACTATACATCCATAATATTTTCATGTTTTCGTACATATGTGAAACATGAATCGTCTCGTATCGTATCGTATTTTTATGCATTTATTTTTATTTCCTTCGTGTATGCATATGTAATGAAACGGAAGAAGACGAAGTAGAAGAAGAAGGAGAAGAAGAAAAGGAAATAATAATAATAATAATACCAGAGTTTTTATGTATAATTCATGAGGAGTTTCAGTCTCTCTTGTTAGTTAGGATTAAAAGTTAGATATTGTCCGCCCCTCATTTCTCTCTCTTTCTCTCTCTCTTTCATTTCTCACCTTGTTACCAAACTAAATAGTGAAGAGCATGCACAAAATATACAGAGAATTGTGAATGTGTTTGTGTGTGTCTGTGAGTAGGTACGTGTATGAGAACGAGGTACGAAGTACACACGAAATACATAGAGTGTAGAAAAGAGTTTTTCATTTTCATTTTCATCTTGTTAGGGTTTTGGAGCCAGATTGACGGGTTTTTTCTCTCTCTCCTTCTCCTTCTTCGTTCTTCCATGAAGGCATTTCATACAACAAGTACACCAACTCCATTACTAATACATTATACATTATATAGCCCTGGTTCTGGTTCTGGTTTTTTGGTTTTGGTTCTGGCACTGGCACTGTCTCTGGTTCTGGTTCTGGAATTGTGTTTGTGTGAGGGAGAGAGACAGAAAGACAGAGAGTTTATACGGTTTTCCATCATGAACATTGAATATACTGTACACTATTTTCCAGTGTAATTGTACAGAGTACATAGTACATAGAATACGCGATGCACTGTGCACTGTACACCCACAGAATATATATACTGACTCTTATATGTATTCTGTGTGTACACCGTAGAATGTTGAATTGAGTTGAGGGAGTTGGGTTGACTATTTGTGCGTGTGTGTATGTTTTTCCCCTTAGGCCAGGCATAAGGAATAAGGAGAAAGAGAAGAAGAAGAAGAAGAAGAAGAAGAAGAAGGAAAATTTACTCAAGTATCTAAGAAAAGGAAAAAAAGGTTTGTATTCTCCATAGCACGTCAGTTTTATACCTATAACCTATAACGTGCATTTTGTATTGTGTATTGTGAATTGTGAAGCATCGATATTGGATATATTATATATTATGCTTGTGTTTATAGTTCATGTATATACTGGATCTGTCTATCTCCTCTGCCTCCTCGACCATCATAAATCATTGTGGTTAACAAGACGTCGCTACCCAACAATTCTCCTCTTCTTCTACTTTTCACTCTCCACAACTCAAATTCAAATTCAAAACTCAGGACTCAAGATACTTATGATGCCTTATGATGCCTTATGATGATGTACTTTTAACTTTTACTTATATACTCTTGTACATTGTGCATATATTGTATATTATATATTACATGCGAGCATTTCAACAGAGATGCAACTCTACACTCTAAACTCTAAACCCTATGCAACTCCAAGCTCCAAACTCCAGTAGAAGGATTTTCATACAGTGTACAGTAGATTCCCAATGCTCAATGCTCAATGTCCAATACAGAAACACACAGACATAAAAACACAAAGCCACACAGCCAAATTCAAAACCAAATCCAACTACATTCTACATACTTAGAAACTAGAAAAGATGGCATGGCTCACAGATTCCACATGGGAAGAGGACAGAGGAAAGAGAGCTGTGAATACTCAGATCTCAAATCTCTCATGTTCATGTTCATGTTCAAGTAGCTCAAATCTCAAGTACTTTTTACTTTATATACTTCATACATGCATCCACATGAATGTATTATGCACTGTATATATTGTGTGTTGAAGAATTGAAGAAGAAGAAGAAGAATCAAGGGCTGGAACTGAAAACTGAGAAGTGGGAATGCAAGTAGAAATTTAGAACTGTACAATGTACACTGTACACTGTACACATATGTTTAGGCATCGGCAACTTAATTTTCACACCCCCATAAATCATAAATTGTTATATGAGAACAAACTAAGTCAGTTTTTCTTACTTGTGAGATGCGAGTAGTGAGTACACACTAAACACTACAAACTAACACCGTACACTATGTGCACATTATCCATGATCTATAAATTTTTATGCATATTATTAGGGGATCTTTTAATTCTTTTGTGTGGATTGTGATTGTAGATTCATAATTCATAGTAAGGTCTGTATTCTGTAAAGTAAAACTTGGATTGCTCCAGTTCTTAAACAAACCTAAAGTGTAAAATTGAATGATTTATTGCCAAGAAGCACAGTTATAAACGGATTTCCTGCAAAAGACATGTATTTTGCATTTTGTATCTACGGACGATTTTTAAATTCAAATTTCAAGTCCTTATATAAAATCCCGTCTTTTTTACTTTATCAAAGTTGTTTTTTTTATCCCAGCACTACAAACACGTTCATGTGTATTTAGTATTTAGTATTTACATTGTACATGTGTAGAAGGTAGAAAATACTGGTCGTTGATGAGAGAGGCGGAGTAGGAGTACCTACCAGGATTAAATATTTGACTACAGAGTACAGAGAGAGAGAGAGAGTAATTGAATTGAAATGAAATGAATGTGTTTAAGGTTTAAGTTGAAGGGCTTATACTCACTCTTGAATCTTGAATCTCAAAAGGACAATTAACAATGAGAATGAGAAATGAATGAACATACAACAGTCACAGTTCACTTTTGTTCAGCCTTTTCATATTTTCTTCTCATTTTATATTGACTTAAGGGCTGGAACTTGGAATATGGAACCTGGACCACGTATAAGAAGAGTGAAGGAGAAATGAGATATGAGATATGAGAAAAAGGAAGAACTGTACATTGTAAATACTAAATACGTATATAAATGTAGATACATGAATTGTATCCATCTTTTCAATTTACAATGTACATAGTAAATAATACGTGCAGTAGTTCTATGAGCCTGTGAATCGTTGCCTGTCTTTTTTTTCTTTTTTCTTCTTGGTGTGACAATTGACAATGGTCAGTCAAAATATGTACACATGTATGTATAATGTATATTGTGTATACCTAGGACAAAATGTTAAAGAAAAAAACAAGTCATTGCTGGAAATATAGAATATAAAATACAATATATATAAATGAACGACAGCAGCTGAACCAGCAAAGAGCAAAACGAAGGTTGCGCTCTTGTGATGTTCCTTGTTTTTATTCAACTTTCAAAGGTACAATATATATACAAAACTGTCAGTTTAATGTGACAGGGACTTTGACATGACAAATACATTTAGAAACAGACATATAAAACTATATTATGTGACATATGGCCATGAGTATGTACAATGTACATAATATACATAATGTAGGAAATCCAAATTAAGTGACATGACACGTCTAAACCTGGACAATATTTTGAATACAGTTTGTTCCACATTCCATATATTACACACTGCACTACAGTCCTACACGCACATATATGAGGATGAAAATACTGTTCAATTTTTCAAAATGTTTGGAAATTAGAACTTGGAAAAGATGTACTGATTTTTTCAATGCACATTTTGAAAATTCACAATTAATATCTACTGTCTAATGTCAAATGATAATTATTATTATTATTAGGCATCTATGTCAAATGTCAAGAATCAAGAAGTAATCAATAATGTACAAAGAATTTCCTCAGACTTCCTAAAAGAAAACCTCTGTGTGAATATAAAGTTTACTTTGATTTTCATTCAGTTTCTGGGTGGTAGATAAATAATCCTTTGTAAAAATGAAAACTATTGTTGTCTCTTTTGTATGTGTCATCCCTCTCTGTTCTCTGTTTTATGGACTATTCCTTCAAATTGTTTCAGCTTGGCAGAAAAAAAGACACACACATAGATATTGATTATTGATGTTTCACAAAATGTGATTCATATGTAGTTTGTATGTAGATAATCAGCTTTAGGATAAGACAAAGTTTATTTAACTATAATTTTTTGTGATATGTATTCTCGTTCATTCATGAAATCCAAGTCATTATTTATTTTCATGTAGCATATATACAAAGACTTGATTATCAAACAAGTATTATCATTAAGTACATATAAATCCAAGGCATCTGTCAGTTTCCTATCTTTCATATCATAAGTAAGTAAATACACAAAAACCATGAAAAATCGGAAAAATCCATTTTTTCGTCTCACTTTTTTCACAAGGAAAATGAACCTCTCCTGATTTCCTTGCTCTGGTCTCCAAATTTAAACGTCTCGGATCCAAAAAATTTTCTCAAAAATCAAAAAACCTTTTTTGTATTTGTGTCTAATTAAGAATTTAATCATGGAAATTTTAGTTGTGTTCGTCTTTAAATTAAAGATGGTCATCGATTGTACTTGAGCATATTCTTCCAAGTTGCGTTTTGATTCCAAGGGTAAGACTTGACATTTGACTTGTTTTGTTGTGTTTATTTTTTGACAGATTACGATTGCTTTTTATTAACTATTGTAAAATATCTATTTTAACTATATATTCTGTTTTTAATTTTTAATTCATCACAGTGTCATTTCTGCAGTGGAATTTTGAAATCTAGTCATATTTAAGGAGGAAGAGAAGGACTATCAAATGAAATGGAAGACTCTTTGCAGGAGAGAATGAAAATTGGACTGCATGTAGATTTAACCAACCTCCTCTGTTACTTATGTTATCAACAATTTGATTCAGAAGATGAATTTAGAAATCATTCCCATTGTAATGCCAATAATACCACCGCAACGACTGTGAATGATGAATTTATTCAAGTTAAATTGGAAATAGAATCAGACCCTGAAGTAGAACCTGATTTGGATCATTTAGTAAATAATACTTATGATGAACAGAATGAAAATATTAGTACACAAGATTTTGATAATGATTATAATATTGAGAATAATGGAGCCTGTCCAAATCGTAAAAGAAGAAGAAGTGAAAGGACTCAGAATTCAAACAATTCTCAAAGAAGAGCTACCACCAGAAATCGAGGGTCTACTAAATCATTAGACTTGAATATGTAATTTTTTTAACATTTTTTATATTATACATTAAATGAAATACAATAATATGTGTGAAAGAAAAAGTAGAAAGGGTAAGTGTGGAATGCGAGGAATTCGGCTTTCACGTTTACTGTACGCATTGTGTTTAATTTTAATTTAACTAATTTTTTTTAAATATTTTAAATTTTAAATGAAGTTAGGACTCTGAAATTTTCAGGGTAGATAATTCTTAACCTGAGGTACATGAATATTTAAAAAAGTATTGGGTCCCTTTCTACTTTTTCACTCACACATATTATGATAATAATTGAAACTAGTATTATACAAAGTACATAATATTATACCTTTACTTACTTTATTATTTATAATAGGTTTTTTCTTGTTGCTGTTTTTTTTGATAATTTTTAGTACAAAGCGAAGAAGACGAGAAGATTTATACTTGGATAATACAAAAGAAAATCAAAATTTTCAGCAAGAAGAACATGAAGTTGATAATGTTTCGAATCTCAATCCCATATCTCAAATTAGTTTATCACAACAAAGAAAACCGTTACGTTGTCTAGAAAATCTTGATGAAATACAAGTTCATTGTGAAGTATGTGCAATTAAATATACAAGCTTGAAATTATTTATGCAACATCTTTATTCTGTAGTAGGACCAAGTACAGTAAATGACACAAATGAGAAAAATAGACAAAATGAAACATCACTCACAACAAAAAGTACTATTTCTAACAAGGGCACTGGAAACTTTTGTTTTGAATGTAAAGAAACTTTTAATACCATTCAACTTTATAAAAATCATATGAAAACATATCATTCTCAAGAACAACAGTCACAACGGAAAAGAAACTCATCAGCATCATCATTTGTAGCAAATAAAGATGATAATTCAAATAGTCAAAACTACAATGAGGATTTCATTCCATCTGATGCTGATATGATGGAAACTATGGAAGAGAATGAGAATGATGCTAGTGAGAATGAAGAAGATCAAAATATAGAAAATGAGGATGGTACTAAGAAATCTCGTTATCAATTAACAAAGAGAACTCATAAATGTGAAATATGTGCAAAACAGGGCATTGTTAAAGCTTTCAAATTCAAATGTCATCTCGATAGTCATATTACAGCCCATTCTGGCAAGCGTCTGGGTGGCACCCCTAAAAAAAAATATGAGTGTCCCGGGTGTAGTCATAATTTCAAATGTAAGTAATAACTTTTATCAGACAATTTTTTTTGTAATACTTTTAAAATCAATTTAGAAAAAAATCTAGCTGTAATTATAGTAGTTATAAAAGTTCCATAGTTTTTTATCATTAAATTAATGTTGTGTTTCTATTTTATGTGTTTTATTAAAGGTAAAATGGATTTACAACGGCATTTGGGAAGTGATATGGATACTCTTAAATCATGTACTTATAAGTCCTGTAGTGCAACTTTTGTATATAAATGTCTTCTTCGGAATCATTTACGTGAACACAAAGGAGTAGCAGAAAATCCATATAAATGTAATTTTAAAAATTGTCAAAAATCCTTTTCTACTCCAGAACAATTAAGTCATCACGTTGCAGTTAAATTACACTCTTGGGATTTTCATCGTTCACCCTCTGCAAAGTCTAAAACACCAACAACAACAACCGCAGCAACTACTAGTACTCCAACAACTACACTATCAAGAGTAGCTAAAAAGTCAACTGCAAATGTTCCAAAAGTAATTAAAACTGAAAGTCTTGCACCAAAAAAAAATTCTAGTGAAATTCCTCATGTTCAATATACTATAATAAAATCGGATACCATTAAACCTTTAATATCACTTAAAATTGAAAATGATAATCCTAACAGTTCTACCACTACTACCACTACAGCTGATATCAATATTATAATAAATAATAAGAATAATGAACCTGATCCTATTTTAGATTTTGAAAATTGTTTACTAATGAATGACAATGATAATAATAATGTTGATAATATTTTGGACACAGAAGTATTAACACCAGGTAGCCCATCAAGTTTGATTTGTAATTCCCCTGTAAGTATTTCTCAGACAAATGATGATGATGATGATGACTATTGTGAAAATGATACTAATGAAGAATCATCTCATCAAAATATCACTGATCAAAAAGTTATAGTAGAATCTGCATCAGAAAAACAACATGAAGAAAACCAAAAAACTGAAGATGCCTCAAAATCTAAAAGAAGTAGTCAAAGAACATTACGAAACCATGATGATGATGATGATGATGATGGCAACAACTCTAATGATAATGACAACAATGATGATGATGGCAACAACTCTAATGATAATGACAACAATGATGATGATTATGATAGTAGTAGTAGTATCGGTTTTGAAAAGAAACATAAATGTAAAACATGTTCCAAAACATTCAAATTTCAATGCCATCTTCGTCGTCATTCCTTCACACATTTAAACACTAAACCTCCAAAAGATTTTCGATGTGCAGGATGTTCTCGTATTTTCCGAACTAAAGAAAATCATCGTCAACATGTTCAAAATAATCAACTTCTTCCTAATGAACCTCGTCTTAAATGTTCATTTGAGGATTCATGTCCAGATCTCTCCTACAATTATCGATGTACTCTGAAACAACATCTCCAAACTCATATTGCAAGAGGACAAAAACCAAAACCCCATGTATGTAAACAATGTCCTAGAAAATTCAGGTCTGCATATGATCTTAAAAAACATCAAGAAACTCATGTAAAGAAACAGAAAGTACGCAAAAGAAAAAAAATTAAACCAACTAAATTTTCTGACAATGATGATGATTATGATTCGGAAAATGATACAATATCTGAAACTCTAAAAACTGTAGATGTTTCAACAAAAGAAAGTATATCTGGAGAAAATTCAAATGATAATGATAACTCTGATAATTCCCCTCCTCCTCCTCAAAAAGTAAGAAAGAAAAAGACTAAACAAGAAAAGCTTGCTGAAAAGAAAGCCAAATATACATCTGCAAAGAGGAAGCATGTATGTGAAACGTGTGCTACAGAAGGGATAGTAAAAGCATTCAAATTTAGATGTCATTTAAGAAGGCACATGTTTACTCATGATGAATCAGTCCGATATCCAGGGAATGACAATAGAAAACCATCAGAAAAGAAACATGAATGTCCTGGCTGTCACAGGTACAAAATATGTATATATGACATTAAATTTTATTACTTATTTCTTATTTCTTATATACATACGTGTTTCTTAATTATTAGAGCATATGTAAATTAATAATTTAATCTGTTGTCTTACTATAATTTATAATTTCTAGAAAGTTTGCCTTTACTCGGGAATTAAATCAACACAAAGCTGCTAATAATACAGGTTTAGTTGAGGCTGAACAGCTTATAGAAGAGTCACGAGAAACCAGAGACAACGAAGGAGGGGAAAAAGAACCAACAAGAAGAAAATTGAAATGTGTTATAGAATCTTGTGGGGCTGAATTTGAATGGAGATGTTCATACCGAAATCATATTCGGGAGCACAAACAGCAAGGATTAAAAATTAAACCATTCTCTTGTTCATTTGAAGGTTGTCATCAGAAATTTGCAAGTAGATATGATCAAAAACAACATATAAAGCGGCATAATGATAAAAAATCATATTTGTGTAAGTAGTTGTACCTTTACCGTAAATCATACGATAGTTTTTACAATGTTTTTTTAAATTTATGATTCGTGATTATTATTTAAAAATGGTTGTATTTTAATTGTATAATTATTTATGAGAAAATGTTAACAATAATTTGATTGTTAATTTAGGTAATTTGTGTGGAAAAGCTTTGAGTACGGCAGCGCAATTGGAGTACCACGTTTTAAATCATGAAGGAGATGCTCATAAAACATTCAAGTGTGATTTTGATGGCTGTAATCGAAGTTTCATGAATAATAAACTTCGAGTACTACATAAAAATACTGTCCATCTAGGCATCAGAAATTTCTTGTGTCCAGAATGTGGACTGTCTTTTAAACAACCTGGTAATTTATCTGCTCACATGCTAACTCATTCAGAAGTCAAAAAATTTGAATGTCAAATTTGTGGACGGAGAATGAGTACAAAAGGCCAAATGACTGAACATATGAAAAAACATGAAAATCGGCGTACTCACAAGTGTCATTATTGTGATAAAGGTATGTATAATATACATATAATATCTAATATCTTATTCATTATCTTATCTTATACTTTTATGATTTTAAACAATATTTTGACAAAAACATAGCTCAAATTAAAATATTGTGGATTTTTATATCATTTTCAGCTTTTAACGCCCGTGCAACTTTGCGTCGTCACATTTTTTGCCATACAGGAGAAAAAAGGTAAGTGTATCACTACATGTGTATCACCTTATAAATTTTAACGAATGCTTACCTAGTTATTTTTTATTTTATCTTATTTTTGCTTTTTGATTTAAGTAACTACAACTGTAATAATAATAATTATTATTTACCTTTTAATTATTGTTTTCAGGGCTAAATGTCCATATTGTCCGAAAGCTTATCCCGATCCTCGGACTTTACGTCATCACTTAAGCCGACATCATCCAGAAGCAGTTGTAGGAGGAACTTCTAATTCAAGTCAAAATGTAAATGTTACTCAACCCAACTTTTCATCATCAATGGAAAGAACACAAAATACCAACTCTGATGACTCTGATTCATATTCAGAGTAATATTATTAAATTTTAGAAGCTAAAAGAAGCCAAAAACTGGAATGAATACAAGTATGAATATTTTAAAATTTGATTAGTACTGAAATTAATAGCTAATAATAAGCAACACCTATTTTATAAGACTTTCTATTTTTTGTATTTATAATTATTAATTATTGTTATCGAGGGTGCAACGCCATTTGTAGGATTCGATATAACATATATTATTCATATTTGATTACTTAGTTATTGTAAAATATAATAATTTTTCCACTCATTTATACAACAAAAACTTTACCTTGTGCTATAATAATTATAATAATTAGACTTTGTGTTTTCTATTTTTGTACAA
Organism: Sminthurinus signatus; assembly: GCA_019776565.1. NCBI lineage: Eukaryota > Metazoa > Arthropoda > Collembola > Symphypleona > Katiannidae > Sminthurinus > Sminthurinus signatus. The sequence goes on along the minus strand of JABASP010002869.1, from coordinate 4,955 downwards.
CATGTTTATTTAAATTGTATGCTATATTGAGTGATGTAGTAAAGATTACAGATATAAAAGGGATACATATTATTTTAGATATTATGTTCGTGTTGATTTTGGTGTTGGGATTGGATCAGAGGAAGGCTTTTGATGAAACGAGGGAGAATAAAACTGAGGATAAAAATGTACAAACTTTTCATGTTGAAATGCCCAGAGTATTCAATGAGGAATTGTAACATCAACTACAGATATAATCGCCCATGTATATGTATATTATCTCATGTGTCTAAAGTCTAAAAATGTAACGTTTCTTTCCTTTCTTCCAGTCCCGTTTCTTTTTCTCATTTTTCCATCTCCAACTGATTAAATTGATTATATTTCCAAACAGGTCATGAAGTACAAACTACAAACACAAATAAGTAGAAGCGTTTGTGTTTTGTATTGGATTTATAAATAATATTGATATAACGGGTCTCATGTCGTTTCAGATTTATTATGATATTATATGCTTTTATGCTCATACCCTAAAGCTTTTAGCTCATATGAAATCAAATTTTAAATGTGGAAATAAATGTATTAGGAAATGTAGAAAAATGTATACATTTTGCTTTTTAAAAACTGACCAAGGACATTTTCTTTAGTTTTTATTTTTTATTGAGTTGATCATTAAGTATTGAGTATTGAGTAGAGTCAGAGTTTTAACAATCTTAACAACATAACATGTTGTAATAATTTTAAATTTTCAAGTATAAAAAAAACAAAGGTGTAAGAATTTGCATATATTTTCTGATGACTAATCTAATTAATTTGTGTTCAACCTTCATATGGATAAAATTCCCAGTATTGATTTGGGTTATTTTCTACACATGGTTTGGTTTCAGCAGGTTGATTGTATCCAACATTTTCCAAGCACATGGTTCTGTCTTGACTCTGGATTCTGAATTTTCCGGATCCTTCACCACCGAGTTGTTCCTTGACCAACCAGGATTGCCAGTAGGGGTAAAAGTTTCCAACAGGTTGTTTGTACACAAGATTGTTGTGACCATTTGTTAAGGACTTCGATTTAAATCTCCACAAATGTCCCTTTTCGTCAGCTGTAAAAGGAATAAAATGAATAAAATTAAGTACAATTATTTTCAATAATTCAGGCTCCTATTTTGAACAACTCAAACAAAGGATTTAAAAATAAATTTTTTAATTACTATTATTATTTAAACTTACGCAAAACGGCGTAGGATGGAATTAATTCCCATTGTTGGTGAACGATTCTGTCTTCTCCTCCATCTTCAGTGGTGACTTTGCTAGTTCCCTTTTCCCGACTACCCCCTTCAGTTGCAGTCAACAGAGTTCCTTCAACTGACAAGATGAGGTAGGGTTTTCCACTTTCCAAAACCGTGGCGGTTTGAGCACTCACCCAGGAGACACCGAGGAGACACAAGGCAATCACGGGAAGATTGAATCCTGCCATTTTTTACTATAAAGATAATTTTACAGGGAGAACAACTGGTAAAATCCTCTCTGATCGAAGAACCAAGACAGATTGACTTGACCATACCAATCCTGGTATCTTTTATACATATCATATGATGCTCATTAAATCCATTTTTTTTATCCAACCGCACAGGACAACAACAACAAAAAGAAGATAGTCAGCCAACCCACAACCAACGCATCCCATCCAGTAATTCACATTCAAAGTACATTACTTTATAATTATGATTATAATGGATTATATTGTATATTAAATACTTATATCGTTTGCATATAAAATATAAATATTTCCCAGTTCCCAGTGGAATTTTTTCCTCTTTGAATAATAAATATTGAATACTGAACATACGTAAAGTGAGAATAGAGAGAGAGAGAGAGAGAGGGAGAAGAAAATCACGAATTATAGATAAAATTAAACTAGAAAAAAACACTCGGCTCCAGTCAATATATTTGTAATTGAGCCAACACGTACAATATGTAGAGACGTACATTCTACATTCTACATTCGCATTCCGCATGTACTTTATATTTCAGTCAGTAGAAGCAGGAGAAAATGACCAAGTGTGGAAAAAATATATAATGACTCTTAATAATGGCTTGGATATGAAATATTGGCAATTTTGCCAGTTTTGAACAGTTGGAGAACACATATGATGACTATGATGAAAAAACTAGGTCCAGTGATCTTTTTCTACATTGTAGAAGTATTCAGCAGTTTTTTATGCGGTTTAATATGTACTTTTATACCTTGTATAGATGCTTTTTATGCGGTTACTTTGTTCACAACTCAAAAAGCATTTTAACTTTGTCTTATGGTCTTATGGTTTTTCGTATTGAGTTTTGAGTTGTGGATTGTGGAGTGTGGAGTCGCTCAAGGTGAGTGAGTTGAAGTTTGAAAGCGTATGAGAATTGAGAAGCAAGTGTCCGTATGTGCAATTAAACATAAACAAAACATGTGTACGCTCATGTACTTACATTTAAATACACATGTTAAAGTCCAGAATCCAGAAATCCTGTGCAAGTGTGTGTGTGTGTGTGTGTGAATCTCTCGACAAATTATCACAAGGAAATTAGTCATTTTGAATAGTTGATACTTCAAATGTAGTTGATGGGGAATAATGTTTAGTGTTTAGGTCATGGATTCTACATACGTGCAAAACACGATGAGAAGATGAGCCATTAAAATAATGACAAAATTACCATTACCATGTAAATTACTCTCTGATAGACTCTGCTGGAATTTTGATTTTGAATTATTAACCCTCCAAAAAAGATAGATTTATTACGTCTTCCTTTCTCATTCTCATGTTGAGTGTTTTGAGTGTTGAGGTATACCTTTGGATTTTGGATTCTTTAGTAAAGAAAATATGCAATATGCAAATTGTTGATAACTTGTCAGCACTCGTGTAAAGTGTAAATTGGTAAATTGTAAATTGAAATATAGGCATTAATGATTCAGTACAGGTGGTAATGACTACACACTACATATTACATATATGTACTTGCAATGTACAGAGATGAATACACACTGGAAAATCGAGTCTCAAGTAAAATTAATTACATTAATGGTCAATATTCTACGTCTTTCCTCCTCTGTTTTTAGTTTTTAGGTATTTTGAATTTGCTCCAACATTTACGTTTTACATTTTCTCTATTCACTATTATTCATGCATGAATCATGAATACACGGCACACAAATCTAGTATCTAGTGAATAGTCAACAACCATTCCATTCCATTAAAAAAGAAAAAAGGAGAATCCGGCTGTTTTGTCTATTCTTAAATTTTGTTTTCTATTTATGATGCCATCAAATTAATAATAATTTATAAAATCTTGTAGAACCAGAAACCAGAAATACTTTTTCCATATTGATTTCACTGTATTTCTAATTTCTACCCTTTTGCATATTGCATACTGTAGTTTTACTTGTAGCCATAAATTGTCCAAAACCACAGGAATCGTCTGGTGTGGCTGCATAAAAGGAATAAACGTTAAACGATGCATTTAATTTAAAGAATGAAAATAAATAAAACATTTTTTGTTTCTTTTTTCTGTAAATTATTATTCAGCAGACTCGGCTATCGAGTGCATTCTATAGTTTGTATTTAGATGTGATGCATGTGTAGGTATTATAAAACTCACAACTCACAATACAAGCTTAGAATTTAGAATTTAGACTCCCATACAAAATACAAAAGAAAGCAGTATTTTTGCTCCGTCAGCACATTTATGTGTGTGTGTGTAACGTGGAAAAATTTCAAGCAGTTATCTAGTTACCTTAGAAATTAAAAATTGAAATGGGATGTTTTTGTGCCGTTTCGCTGGATGTTTTTCTTTTTTCATTGTTACAATTTTTTGTAAAATGCATAGAGGTAATAAGAAATAGAGGGAGCATGTGGGAGGAGTCGGCCAAAATTTCTGTTTCATATAAGAAAGTTAGGGTAGTTTCTTATCACAAAAACCGTAGAAACGATCAAAATCTATTTTTTCCTACAAAGGAAAAAAATTAGGGAAACATTGTTGCTCGAGTAATATAGCAAAATCAACTACCCTAACTTTCCCTGGACTATACTTATAGGGAACAGAAATTTTTCTGCTGGATATATAGCTGTGCTCCCTCTATTTCTTATTACCTCTATGGTAAAATGCAAGGCACTGTACTGTATACAAGGTATGATCAATACAGGGTTTCTTTGAAGCCGAGATTTTAGACCGTTGTTTTTTCTATTTTGTGTTTCTCATGACTACGGTGATCCCAGAATTTTCCGTTGCAAGAAAAACTTTGAAATTTGATACAAAAACAGTCAGGACCTTAAACCTTATTTAAGGTCATATGACTTTGGTGCGAAAACCTTATTTCAAGTCATACGACTTTATTTCAAGTCACCGGAGCAAAGTCATATGACTTTATTTCAAGTCTTTGGGCGTTCTTAAATTTTGGGGCGGAGTTAACTAAAACCTTATTTCAGGTCATATGACTTAGATTTTTTTCGAAAACATTTTCAACTTTTTTTGGGTGTATTTTATGAAAATCTCAATTTACTCACTACACTACATAATTCTGATGAAAGTTCTGGGCTTGCACGCTCCCATTTCGATTCTGTTCGAAATTTTAATTTTCATTCTGACCACAATTCAAAATGCCTAAAAATGTAAGTTTTGGCTGAAATTTGGCGTTTTTAGAATGAAATTCAAAATTTCGCCAACTAAAAATCAGATCAGAGTATAATAGCTCCTTGAAATTATTTCAATTTAGCGAATCAAACAAAACCTACGTCAACTTTGTCTTATTTTTTCATAAAAATGTCAGCATTGAAATTTTGGCCTAAAACTGACAATTTTCCAATTTCTCCATCTGAAACTAATTTTTTGTAAAATTCTTTTTAGTACTGAATAATATTTTTGTCTCAAATTTTACAGTAGTTCTAACAGTAAATTGAAAAATGGATGAATTCATCCAAAACGGACGAATATTACAAAAA
>JABASP010002868.1:0-17248 GCA_019776565.1 Sminthurinus signatus | reverse complement strand
TTTTTTTTTCTTTGTTCTTAATTTGTATAGAGTTCTAATGATCCTCATGCCGGAGCTGGAAAAACTGAAGACACAGGTACTATTAATTATTATTTGTGATGTTAATAATTCTTTTTACTTTTTACGATACAGCAATATAAAAAACATGATATGTGTACAATCTAAATCATTTCCCTATTCCCACAAATTACACAACATAATAAGTTACAACAAAAATCTTTACATCTATCTTCTGTGTAAACATCCAGAAAAATACAGTAGAAGTATTCTTGTTACATGAAATATTTTTTAAACATTTTTTACTTTGAATGAAGCGATTGGCTTTTTCTGTCATGTCATGCTTATTTGTATAAAGTCTAAATTACACTGGTTATTACATGAAAAGTAACCAGTAAACGGCAAGAATGAGAATGATAGTAATTATTTCAGATTCTTTCTACTCCATTTTGTTTTGTAGAAAATGTGCTATGAAATATTTTTATGCATGATTTTTAATCTTTGATTTTAGCAAGTTTTTTGATTAACTTTTTTGCTATTCTTTTCTTTCTTTATGATTGCTTGTTCAATTTGGCTGTGCCTTTTCTATTGTACTTCATACTTCATTAACAAACTTTACAACTAACAACTAACAAACAATCAAACCAACACAAAAAACAACAACATCATGACGGCTTTATGAACACACACATTTATTGGAAATGATTAGAGGTAAACGGTAATAGTATACATGAAACTCCGATTGACTCTATATCTCCTCCTGTTCTACCTCCACCCACTCCGATGCCTCTCTCTAAACGGAATTCTGCGGCTCACTTGCGTTCCTCTTCAAAAACACCGTCTCATGATTTGTCACCATCCGTTTCTGCTCTTTCCATTACAAATGACGTGCTTGGTCCCTTATCACCGTCTCGAATGCAATCTGCAAAACCGTTACTACCAGATATAAATGAGCGACCTACAACCGTTCGACCGTATGTTTCATTTATTCATTCATCATTCATTATATTTAATGCTTTTATCACTCTTTCTTAAAATTTAAAAAGAAAAACTTATGAATTAATTACACATTTACTAAATACTAAATATAATATGTTTAATATATTTGATATTATGTAGACCTTCTGCAAGACCACATACTAGTCAAATGAGACCTGGAGGTCCACAAACTATTGCAAGACCACCAAGTGCTCGTCCAGCTCCACCTCGTCCAAAAACTGCACTTATACCGGAAAAGGAAGAAGCTGCTTTTCGACCAACGACAGCAAAGGTGGCAAATGTCCTCTTAGATGCAGAAGAACAGGCAGATGATGAAAACTACATTGTCCATGAGGTGAATCCCCCAACTGAACCCCCATCCGGAGATGTGGATGAATTAACCAAATCAACAGAATTGGGATTACATGGTCAACTCAATGTAGAGGAAAATATAGATTCTATATTAGATCCAGAACAACGAGGACTACTAGTTAATCAAATGTTGGATGCTCAAAATAAATTAGGAGATGGTTCTCGAATTGCACCGAATGCAAAGAAGACTGACATTGTAATGAATTATTACTTATTTTTTATAAAAGATTTTTTTTTACAGATCAGTGTAATTAAAATTAATCAAGAATCAAGTAAAAAGAAAATGTTAAGTATGCAAAAAAAGGAGAAATATTTTAACATGTTTTTTGTTGCCCCTTAAGGAACGTGATTCTGTGATGGGAGACAAAGACCGAATGAGAATGAGAGAAGTAACAGCTGCTGAAGTTGAAAAATTAAAAAACTTGATGCAATTAATGGCACGTAATGCGAATCCATTGGGAAAATTAATGGATTTCGTACAAGAGGATGTGGATGCCATGCAAAGAGACTTAATTAAATGGAGAGAAGAAAGTAGAAAATTGGATAATTCATTGGAAGCTGCACAAGAGTAAGTGAAAAAACGATATGAGATTTGTGTATAAGATCATTTAATGTGTGGGGTAATCAGTTGTTCTTTATTTGGAATGTTGTTTACCTAAATGAACTTTGCATCTAAATATGAGTTGTTTTATTTCCTATTTCCATACTTTTTATTTTCAGGGAAACTGAAAAATCATTAGAACCTTTAAGAAGAAAAATGGCTGAGCTTGATGAAAATATACAAGATAGACAGGATGCTATAGCTGCTACGAAAATGACTATTTTCAGACAAGAAGAACGAATTAGGTACATAGTACATAATATACTTATTAGCATGCGTTTGAATTCTAAGTACAATATAATGTGTTGCCTAACATCTTTCTCAATTTCGTTCTATTTTATATTTTTTTATAGGAAAGTTCTTCTTGGATTAGACAGAGTAAAACCAAGAACGGGAAAAGAACCTATAATAACATCCGCGGACTTAAATTTTGGAAATTTTGACTTTAATAATGATAATAACAAAACATATTTTAAAAAAGCTCCTTCACTAAATAGTTCTAGTCCAGTGCCTTAGTACACGAAGTGTAAACAGTTTATATAACTTTTCAAAGTTGGTCCACTTTTGTAATTTCTCTGTTTTCGTTTCAATTATAACTTTGGAATTGAAACAAATAACAAATTGATAATAATTGTTTTCTGATTATTATATTGTACTTTTCCAAGTTATGTACCTCTTACCTCTTACTTATAATTGGATGATTATAGGAAATAGGAATGCAAATACAAACATTATAATATATTTGTTATTGTTCTAGTATGATTTACTATTCAATATTCAGGACATGGTACGTTGACAAAAAAAGTTTTCATTTCCATGTTTGATATATATTTTATACGAATCAATCATTCTTTTTAATTGCTTTTTTCTTCTTTCATGAATTACACACATATACATATGCACAGTATATATGTCATGTTTACAATTAGGGGTTATATTATATATTTTTTTGTAGAGTAGTTTGTAACTTGTATAACTGTAGTACTATGTTAAACACAATAATGCTGGATGATGATGAATCATTGATGATACACAATTATCATATTATTATTATATGTTGTAAGTTACAACTTGTAACTTTTAGATATACAATTAAAAATAGCTTATGTTTTACGTTGTACAAAAATGCATCAACCACAGAGAATCTATCAAAATAAATCGTTGAAAACAAAGTAAAAATTTAATCAAATAATAAACAATTTGTACACATAACATTTTTTTTATACTTTAAAAGGACTGATGACATCGGGGGAGTTACTGTACGTGTTAAGATATTACTTTTATATATTTACACATTTTACTGACTATACTGACCAAAGTTACAGGAAAGTTTTACAAAGAATTTTAAACGAGTGTCCATTTCGATTCATAAAAGAAAATTATTGGTACTTATTTGACTGTGATGGTATAATATTATCATTTTAGTACATATATTATGTGCGTGAATTTTTGTGTCATATTTCAAAGCAGTATTTTATTACTAATTATTATTGTTAGTAACTTTGGTATTTCCTGCTTTCAATACATAGGATAAATTTAGAAAAGAAAATCAATGTACCAAAAATTAAAAAATTATGTTTTATCTTTCAAATCTTAGACTAGTTATACAAACAACTCGCTTTTGTCTCTCGTAAGTAACTTCTATTTTATGTATGTAGTTCAGTAAAATATGAAATATTTACGAGAATGGGGATCAAATATGGTTATTCGAAATTTGAAAACTACAATAGCATATTATAACAGTACATGAACTTTCAACAACATAGTATTTTAGTACAACATTTCAATGTGAATATTTAATATGTTTTAAGTAGTATTTAGCAGGATAAATGTGACATCATTTATTTATTTTTCCAGCCATTTTCTAATACACAGAAAAAATAATAATTATTATTATTATTCTAATTAATTATTGGGTTTCTTCCATTTAGTTTTGAATAAGCCGTATTTTTTAGAGATATTAAAAATGAACTAACAGTTCTATATAGTTGCCAGTTGGATGTTGGATAAAAAATAAAATTAACAAAAAAAAAATTAAAACGAAATTCAATCATTTCACAAATTGTAAGTAAATATTGTACAAGTAATTTACAATAATAATAATAATACTGTTGAAAATTATGCTAAGACAAACAGTAGTAGTTTAATTTTATAGTTCATAATAAAATTATCACCCAAAACAAATTTAAAAAAATGTCACATTTATCCCAACATTCTTTTTAAATCTTGACTTTATATTATCTTGAAAAACATCAGTATAACATTATACTCCACTTAAAAGCCATGTATAATATGGCCATTAAAGTAATTACTTGAAACTTTTTTTTTCTCAGAAAATAACATTTTATAACAACAATAATATGATAATACATATATATTATGAATAACGTTTGAAACCTATCCTAAACTAGTAATATCTCATATTATAATATTATGTACACTATAGATTTTTATTGTTTTTGCTTTCTTAGTATGTATATCATATTCACACACACATTTGATTTCATTAGGATTTGAAACAAATCCCATCTAACTAAGGTACATCGTACAAAAAAGTCTTAGATTACAGAACATTCTGTCTTACACATTTCTCAGCCAATATTATTTTGATTGAAATGCATAAAGAAGTACATCTTTTAGCAAGTGAATGTAGCCGTGAGTCAGTATAAAGAGCGGTTTTGTTTTATTGTGTATTATGAATGTACTCTAAATACTTTTTATATTCTATTCATTATCAATTATGTACTATATATCTACTACCAAAACATGAAGCTCAAATAGTTGTAAGTCGTATGTCCTAAGTATTCAATAATTAGTAAGTTTTATGGGGGTAAATAATAATGGATGTTGTATTACAATGTGTCAATTTGGGGTACCAAGAGTTTTTTAGTGTGTGCGTTGCAAATTGTACACTGTACATACATATCATTTTGTTATATGTTATATTGATACATTACGTGTTATACTAATATATCTGTAATTTGCAAGTATGAGATTTTGTCTTTGTCTTTTGTGAGTATGATATTTTTTTTGAGTTTGATTTGTGACTTTTGTATTATGAATGAGAAGTATGTGCTCAATTTACTCTTTAAATGTTCATAGTGTATAGATTATTAATTGTTACATTATTATTACTTATGTATTTTAAGATTTATACATGTCCTATTAAATCATAACAAAAATTTGTTATTTCTACAGTCAAATTTTGTATCAAAAATGAAAAATACTTTAAATGTTTGTCATTCATTCATTCATGGCCAATGTGAGAAAAAGGGGATTCAAATACCTCTAAAATGGTGTAGAAAGTACAAAGAGCAAGTACAGCATATTATAACGTGACATGTGAATGCACAATGCACACGTAACACATTAACATCCTTCACCCCACGTTCGACGTATCGTGTGTATTGTATATGGTCAAGCACAGAATACAGGATACAAGATAGTCCTAATTCCTAATGTCAAAGAAGGAAAGCACATGTATCGCATCGGCGACTCCGCTTGATGTCCCCATGTTGCCTTGACAACCACTATCGATTCCTTAAAGCAAGGGCAATACGAAAATAAGTAAAATACAACAGCTAATTCTCATTTGGATTTTAGGTTCAAAATTTTTAATTTTTAGCAGTTGAGTTAGCAGTTAGCAGTTAGTAATCCAGTTTAGATTATTTTTAATTATGGTGTACACCATAATTAGATTCTAGACTCTAGACTCTAGATTCGATTTCTCTTTTATTACTCTATTTTTAATTTTGATTCCTGTGTATGACGCATTATACATGTCATTTTTTATTCTGCATCCTTATACACATAAAGGTTTTTAAAATAGTTCACTAAAGTGCAGTGCAAGTGGAGTGAATATTAGTTAAAGTTACGTAAATTGCATACCACTAACCATTAAACAAGAAAAATGGGGGAGGAAGTGGATGCAGCGTTAATGAAAAAAGTTAAACAGACTCAAGATGTTTTGGGAAGTTTTATACGAAGACCACCACTCACAGAAAAACATTTGATGAAACCACCTTTCCGATTTCTACATGATATCGTCATATCCGTGAGTGAATTTATTTACATAAAATGTTTTGCATTGTAGGTTGTAGGTGGACGGAGAGCTAAATACTTTGATTTTTAATTTGTAATTTTTATTGTTTGTTAATACTTCATATTATTTAATTCAATGGTAAAAAGAATGAATCATAAATTATTATCATTGATTACTGAATTATGGCAGGTCATTGAAAATACGGGCTTTTTAAATGGACTTTATGAAGGATCGGAACTTGATGCTTCAACAATTACGACGAGGGAAACAAAAACAGCATTCATGCAAAAACTGATAGAGGCATTGAGTATGTCGTATATTGGAAAACAAATAGCTACTAAATACACATTCATTTTTAATTTGTGTTTATAATAATAATTATTATGCATGATTAAAAATCTATTTACGACACTAATACTTTATACTTTATACACTAGTGATACACAGAAACTAAGATTTATTTTATGCAGAATGTAAAATATACTCAATAATCAATACTTAATCTACTTCTTTAACTCTAGAATTGACAACTGGAGAAAATGTAGATGTAAAAATATCCAAGATTCTTGCTGGACAAGAACCTGGAAAAACGAACGAACTGCTCATTTGTCTTGGAAATGCTTTGGCCAAGAATTTAAATAGTGATAAAGCTGTCCAAGCCATCAACGGGAAAGATGTGAGTAGTACAAACAAACCAAAGCCCTCCACTGATACGAACAAGAAAAAGAACGCGGCAGCTAAACTCAAAGTACAGTGTTTTTCTTTCCTTGTTTTAATTAAATAATACATGATAAAATACAAAATGTTTTCTATCTTGTATTTTCTAAAATTAGAGTTTTTTATGTACTTTACATTATTTTTTATTTTCTAACAAAGAAAAAATTTACCATGTACATACATTATCATAGGAGTCAAGTCCTTATAATACAATGTCAAATAAGAAAACAACTAAACCACCGGTGAAGACAGGAAAGGACGAGGGAGCAAAGGGTGCTGCTGGAAAGTCAAAGCCTCCTGAAACTCCAACAGGAAATAAAGCTGGGGCGAAGCAAAGCAAACCTGCTGTTTCAACTTCTCCACCCAAGTAATTAAAAATTAAAATACTTTAGCATATCCAAATTTTCATATCCTAATTTACGGTAAATGTGTCAATATTATTTTGTCTATAATTTTCAGAGGTGCAGGCCCAAAACCTCAAGTTAGACAAGGTTCAAGTGATCGTCTATTAGCTCAAAAACCAGCAACTAATAAACAAGGTGGTTCATCGGAAAAACCAGCTCCATCTTCCAATAAACCATCTACATCCAATTCCTCTTTAGATAAGAAAGGGTCTGCTAGACCTTCCGGTTCCCTCGATGAAATAGGACCACCTTCCCTAGGAGAAGGGGATGCTGGTAATGATGAAATTGTAGGACATCCAGTAGTAGCTGGAGGTTCAAGAAGAGGATCCGTCTCAACAAATGCAGAGTCTGCAAGTAAATATGGTCGTCAACAACAACAACAGCAACAACAAAGGAATACTGGAGGAGAGGAGTCAACCTCAGCTTCCGCCACATCCCGACCTTTAGGAGCTTTTGCGAGTCCAGAAGCCCATGCGGATGATGACGAGCAAGCACATTACATGGGTGAAATTGATTTTCTATTGAAAAAACACGGTTATGATGGTGACAGAGGTCATGATGAGGAGGAAGATGAGACGATTGGTCATCAACTTGATGATGATGGTCATAGGTCTCGTCATGATGATGTGCATGATGATGATGATGATGATTCTAATGCTAATGATGTTGAAGGGAAGGAGAAGACTGAAAGTCATAATAATAATATTCCAGGTTCTGCCAACAAGGAATCTCTCAGCCGCAAGGTAAACGAATGACACACAAATCCTCATCCTCATGATTTAGACACACACAAATGTCATGTACAGAATACAGAAGCAATCACCAATACCCAATACAATAGAGACGTTTATAGAAATAGAGCTGAATATGTACGTACATATGTGTGTAGTGTGTATACAGTATACATTATACATGTATAGTTCTTGACACTTCAACCCAGAGTCAAATCAGGTTGCAAAATTTCTTATTAGCATGCCCATTCAAAATTCAAAGTGATGTGATTTTTTCCTTTGTAGTTTTGGAATTTGGAAAATGCATGCTGTAGACTGTAGAGTTTAAAAATTTTTTAAAAAGATTTTTGCATTGTTAAAAAATTGAGAGGAAAGTTATGCAAATATCTAAATATGACTTTCAGAACATTTTTTGTATTTTTATAATAATTTTTGCTCATACTATTCTAGATGAGACTTTTAACTTTTGACCTGTGTCTTTTTGTCATTTTGAGTACAATACATTATACATTTTATTATGATTATAATATTGAATATTGTATTCTCTGCTTTTAATCTTACAAGTTTCAAGTAGTTTGTAGTTTTGCTTTTGTACTTTGTACTCGTGTGTTGTAACGAGTGTTGATTTACATTTTTACAATTATGTGTACAATTCGTACTACAGTTAAATTATACATTATTATTTTGTAACTTCCCAATGAATCATTTCAGTTCAGCCATTGTTTTTTTTTCTTTGTTCTTAATTTGTATAGAGTTCTAATGATCCTCATGCCGGAGCTGGAAAAACTGAAGACACAGGTACTATTAATTATTATTTGTGATGTTAATAATTCTTTTTACTTTTTACGATACAGCAATATAAAAAACATGATATGTGTACAATCTAAATCATTTCCCTATTCCCACAAATTACACAACATAATAAGTTACAACAAAAATCTTTACATCTATCTTCTGTGTAAACATCCAGAAAAATACAGTAGAAGTATTCTTGTTACATGAAATATTTTTTAAACATTTTTTACTTTGAATGAAGCGATTGGCTTTTTCTGTCATGTCATGCTTATTTGTATAAAGTCTAAATTACACTGGTTATTACATGAAAAGTAACCAGTAAACGGCAAGAATGAGAATGATAGTAATTATTTCAGATTCTTTCTACTCCATTTTGTTTTGTAGAAAATGTGCTATGAAATATTTTTATGCATGATTTTTAATCTTTGATTTTAGCAAGTTTTTTGATTAACTTTTTTGCTATTCTTTTCTTTCTTTATGATTGCTTGTTCAATTTGGCTGTGCCTTTTCTATTGTACTTCATACTTCATTAACAAACTTTACAACTAACAACTAACAAACAATCAAACCAACACAAAAAACAACAACATCATGACGGCTTTATGAACACACACATTTATTGGAAATGATTAGAGGTAAACGGTAATAGTATACATGAAACTCCGATTGACTCTATATCTCCTCCTGTTCTACCTCCACCCACTCCGATGCCTCTCTCTAAACGGAATTCTGCGGCTCACTTGCGTTCCTCTTCAAAAACACCGTCTCATGATTTGTCACCATCCGTTTCTGCTCTTTCCATTACAAATGACGTGCTTGGTCCCTTATCACCGTCTCGAATGCAATCTGCAAAACCGTTACTACCAGATATAAATGAGCGACCTACAACCGTTCGACCGTATGTTTCATTTATTCATTCATCATTCATTATATTTAATGCTTTTATCACTCTTTCTTAAAATTTAAAAAGAAAAACTTATGAATTAATTACACATTTACTAAATACTAAATATAATATGTTTAATATATTTGATATTATGTAGACCTTCTGCAAGACCACATACTAGTCAAATGAGACCTGGAGGTCCACAAACTATTGCAAGACCACCAAGTGCTCGTCCAGCTCCACCTCGTCCAAAAACTGCACTTATACCGGAAAAGGAAGAAGCTGCTTTTCGACCAACGACAGCAAAGGTGGCAAATGTCCTCTTAGATGCAGAAGAACAGGCAGATGATGAAAACTACATTGTCCATGAGGTGAATCCCCCAACTGAACCCCCATCCGGAGATGTGGATGAATTAACCAAATCAACAGAATTGGGATTACATGGTCAACTCAATGTAGAGGAAAATATAGATTCTATATTAGATCCAGAACAACGAGGACTACTAGTTAATCAAATGTTGGATGCTCAAAATAAATTAGGAGATGGTTCTCGAATTGCACCGAATGCAAAGAAGACTGACATTGTAATGAATTATTACTTATTTTTTATAAAAGATTTTTTTTTACAGATCAGTGTAATTAAAATTAATCAAGAATCAAGTAAAAAGAAAATGTTAAGTATGCAAAAAAAGGAGAAATATTTTAACATGTTTTTTGTTGCCCCTTAAGGAACGTGATTCTGTGATGGGAGACAAAGACCGAATGAGAATGAGAGAAGTAACAGCTGCTGAAGTTGAAAAATTAAAAAACTTGATGCAATTAATGGCACGTAATGCGAATCCATTGGGAAAATTAATGGATTTCGTACAAGAGGATGTGGATGCCATGCAAAGAGACTTAATTAAATGGAGAGAAGAAAGTAGAAAATTGGATAATTCATTGGAAGCTGCACAAGAGTAAGTGAAAAAACGATATGAGATTTGTGTATAAGATCATTTAATGTGTGGGGTAATCAGTTGTTCTTTATTTGGAATGTTGTTTACCTAAATGAACTTTGCATCTAAATATGAGTTGTTTTATTTCCTATTTCCATACTTTTTATTTTCAGGGAAACTGAAAAATCATTAGAACCTTTAAGAAGAAAAATGGCTGAGCTTGATGAAAATATACAAGATAGACAGGATGCTATAGCTGCTACGAAAATGACTATTTTCAGACAAGAAGAACGAATTAGGTACATAGTACATAATATACTTATTAGCATGCGTTTGAATTCTAAGTACAATATAATGTGTTGCCTAACATCTTTCTCAATTTCGTTCTATTTTATATTTTTTTATAGGAAAGTTCTTCTTGGATTAGACAGAGTAAAACCAAGAACGGGAAAAGAACCTATAATAACATCCGCGGACTTAAATTTTGGAAATTTTGACTTTAATAATGATAATAACAAAACATATTTTAAAAAAGCTCCTTCACTAAATAGTTCTAGTCCAGTGCCTTAGTACACGAAGTGTAAACAGTTTATATAACTTTTCAAAGTTGGTCCACTTTTGTAATTTCTCTGTTTTCGTTTCAATTATAACTTTGGAATTGAAACAAATAACAAATTGATAATAATTGTTTTCTGATTATTATATTGTACTTTTCCAAGTTATGTACCTCTTACCTCTTACTTATAATTGGATGATTATAGGAAATAGGAATGCAAATACAAACATTATAATATATTTGTTATTGTTCTAGTATGATTTACTATTCAATATTCAGGACATGGTACGTTGACAAAAAAAGTTTTCATTTCCATGTTTGATATATATTTTATACGAATCAATCATTCTTTTTAATTGCTTTTTTCTTCTTTCATGAATTACACACATATACATATGCACAGTATATATGTCATGTTTACAATTAGGGGTTATATTATATATTTTTTTGTAGAGTAGTTTGTAACTTGTATAACTGTAGTACTATGTTAAACACAATAATGCTGGATGATGATGAATCATTGATGATACACAATTATCATATTATTATTATATGTTGTAAGTTACAACTTGTAACTTTTAGATATACAATTAAAAATAGCTTATGTTTTACGTTGTACAAAAATGCATCAACCACAGAGAATCTATCAAAATAAATCGTTGAAAACAAAGTAAAAATTTAATCAAATAATAAACAATTTGTACACATAACATTTTTTTTATACTTTAAAAGGACTGATGACATCGGGGGAGTTACTGTACGTGTTAAGATATTACTTTTATATATTTACACATTTTACTGACTATACTGACCAAAGTTACAGGAAAGTTTTACAAAGAATTTTAAACGAGTGTCCATTTCGATTCATAAAAGAAAATTATTGGTACTTATTTGACTGTGATGGTATAATATTATCATTTTAGTACATATATTATGTGCGTGAATTTTTGTGTCATATTTCAAAGCAGTATTTTATTACTAATTATTATTGTTAGTAACTTTGGTATTTCCTGCTTTCAATACATAGGATAAATTTAGAAAAGAAAATCAATGTACCAAAAATTAAAAAATTATGTTTTATCTTTCAAATCTTAGACTAGTTATACAAACAACTCGCTTTTGTCTCTCGTAAGTAACTTCTATTTTATGTATGTAGTTCAGTAAAATATGAAATATTTACGAGAATGGGGATCAAATATGGTTATTCGAAATTTGAAAACTACAATAGCATATTATAACAGTACATGAACTTTCAACAACATAGTATTTTAGTACAACATTTCAATGTGAATATTTAATATGTTTTAAGTAGTATTTAGCAGGATAAATGTGACATCATTTATTTATTTTTCCAGCCATTTTCTAATACACAGAAAAAATAATAATTATTATTATTATTCTAATTAATTATTGGGTTTCTTCCATTTAGTTTTGAATAAGCCGTATTTTTTAGAGATATTAAAAATGAACTAACAGTTCTATATAGTTGCCAGTTGGATGTTGGATAAAAAATAAAATTAACAAAAAAAAAATTAAAACGAAATTCAATCATTTCACAAATTGTAAGTAAATATTGTACAAGTAATTTACAATAATAATAATAATACTGTTGAAAATTATGCTAAGACAAACAGTAGTAGTTTAATTTTATAGTTCATAATAAAATTATCACCCAAAACAAATTTAAAAAAATGTCACATTTATCCCAACATTCTTTTTAAATCTTGACTTTATATTATCTTGAAAAACATCAGTATAACATTATACTCCACTTAAAAGCCATGTATAATATGGCCATTAAAGTAATTACTTGAAACTTTTTTTTTCTCAGAAAATAACATTTTATAACAACAATAATATGATAATACATATATATTATGAATAACGTTTGAAACCTATCCTAAACTAGTAATATCTCATATTATAATATTATGTACACTATAGATTTTTATTGTTTTTGCTTTCTTAGTATGTATATCATATTCACACACACATTTGATTTCATTAGGATTTGAAACAAATCCCATCTAACTAAGGTACATCGTACAAAAAAGTCTTAGATTACAGAACATTCTGTCTTACACATTTCTCAGCCAATATTATTTTGATTGAAATGCATAAAGAAGTACATCTTTTAGCAAGTGAATGTAGCCGTGAGTCAGTATAAAGAGCGGTTTTGTTTTATTGTGTATTATGAATGTACTCTAAATACTTTTTATATTCTATTCATTATCAATTATGTACTATATATCTACTACCAAAACATGAAGCTCAAATAGTTGTAAGTCGTATGTCCTAAGTATTCAATAATTAGTAAGTTTTATGGGGGTAAATAATAATGGATGTTGTATTACAATGTGTCAATTTGGGGTACCAAGAGTTTTTTAGTGTGTGCGTTGCAAATTGTACACTGTACATACATATCATTTTGTTATATGTTATATTGATACATTACGTGTTATACTAATATATCTGTAATTTGCAAGTATGAGATTTTGTCTTTGTCTTTTGTGAGTATGATATTTTTTTTGAGTTTGATTTGTGACTTTTGTATTATGAATGAGAAGTATGTGCTCAATTTACTCTTTAAATGTTCATAGTGTATAGATTATTAATTGTTACATTATTATTACTTATGTATTTTAAGATTTATACATGTCCTATTAAATCATAACAAAAATTTGTTATTTCTACAGTCAAATTTTGTATCAAAAATGAAAAATACTTTAAATGTTTGTCATTCATTCATTCATGGCCAATGTGAGAAAAAGGGGATTCAAATACCTCTAAAATGGTGTAGAAAGTACAAAGAGCAAGTACAGCATATTATAACGTGACATGTGAATGCACAATGCACACGTAACACATTAACATCCTTCACCCCACGTTCGACGTATCGTGTGTATTGTATATGGTCAAGCACAGAATACAGGATACAAGATAGTCCTAATTCCTAATGTCAAAGAAGGAAAGCACATGTATCGCATCGGCGACTCCGCTTGATGTCCCCATGTTGCCTTGACAACCACTATCGATTCCTTAAAGCAAGGGCAATACGAAAATAAGTAAAATACAACAGCTAATTCTCATTTGGATTTTAGGTTCAAAATTTTTAATTTTTAGCAGTTGAGTTAGCAGTTAGCAGTTAGTAATCCAGTTTAGATTATTTTTAATTATGGTGTACACCATAATTAGATTCTAGACTCTAGACTCTAGATTCGATTTCTCTTTTATTACTCTATTTTTAATTTTGATTCCTGTGTATGACGCATTATACATGTCATTTTTTATTCTGCATCCTTATACACATAAAGGTTTTTAAAATAGTTCACTAAAGTGCAGTGCAAGTGGAGTGAATATTAGTTAAAGTTACGTAAATTGCATACCACTAACCATTAAACAAGAAAAATGGGGGAGGAAGTGGATGCAGCGTTAATGAAAAAAGTTAAACAGACTCAAGATGTTTTGGGAAGTTTTATACGAAGACCACCACTCACAGAAAAACATTTGATGAAACCACCTTTCCGATTTCTACATGATATCGTCATATCCGTGAGTGAATTTATTTACATAAAATGTTTTGCATTGTAGGTTGTAGGTGGACGGAGAGCTAAATACTTTGATTTTTAATTTGTAATTTTTATTGTTTGTTAATACTTCATATTATTTAATTCAATGGTAAAAAGAATGAATCATAAATTATTATCATTGATTACTGAATTATGGCAGGTCATTGAAAATACGGGCTTTTTAAATGGACTTTATGAAGGATCGGAACTTGATGCTTCAACAATTACGACGAGGGAAACAAAAACAGCATTCATGCAAAAACTGATAGAGGCATTGAGTATGTCGTATATTGGAAAACAAATAGCTACTAAATACACATTCATTTTTAATTTGTGTTTATAATAATAATTATTATGCATGATTAAAAATCTATTTACGACACTAATACTTTATACTTTATACACTAGTGATACACAGAAACTAAGATTTATTTTATGCAGAATGTAAAATATACTCAATAATCAATACTTAATCTACTTCTTTAACTCTAGAATTGACAACTGGAGAAAATGTAGATGTAAAAATATCCAAGATTCTTGCTGGACAAGAACCTGGAAAAACGAACGAACTGCTCATTTGTCTTGGAAATGCTTTGGCCAAGAATTTAAATAGTGATAAAGCTGTCCAAGCCATCAACGGGAAAGATGTGAGTAGTACAAACAAACCAAAGCCCTCCACTGATACGAACAAGAAAAAGAACGCGGCAGCTAAACTCAAAGTACAGTGTTTTTCTTTCCTTGTTTTAATTAAATAATACATGATAAAATACAAAATGTTTTCTATCTTGTATTTTCTAAAATTAGAGTTTTTTATGTACTTTACATTATTTTTTATTTTCTAACAAAGAAAAAATTTACCATGTACATACATTATCATAGGAGTCAAGTCCTTATAATACAATGTCAAATAAGAAAACAACTAAACCACCGGTGAAGACAGGAAAGGACGAGGGAGCAAAGGGTGCTGCTGGAAAGTCAAAGCCTCCTGAAACTCCAACAGGAAATAAAGCTGGGGCGAAGCAAAGCAAACCTGCTGTTTCAACTTCTCCACCCAAGTAATTAAAAATTAAAATACTTTAGCATATCCAAATTTTCATATCCTAATTTACGGTAAATGTGTCAATATTATTTTGTCTATAATTTTCAGAGGTGCAGGCCCAAAACCTCAAGTTAGACAAGGTTCAAGTGATCGTCTATTAGCTCAAAAACCAGCAACTAATAAACAAGGTGGTTCATCGGAAAAACCAGCTCCATCTTCCAATAAACCATCTACATCCAATTCCTCTTTAGATAAGAAAGGGTCTGCTAGACCTTCCGGTTCCCTCGATGAAATAGGACCACCTTCCCTAGGAGAAGGGGATGCTGGTAATGATGAAATTGTAGGACATCCAGTAGTAGCTGGAGGTTCAAGAAGAGGATCCGTCTCAACAAATGCAGAGTCTGCAAGTAAATATGGTCGTCAACAACAACAACAGCAACAACAAAGGAATACTGGAGGAGAGGAGTCAACCTCAGCTTCCGCCACATCCCGACCTTTAGGAGCTTTTGCGAGTCCAGAAGCCCATGCGGATGATGACGAGCAAGCACATTACATGGGTGAAATTGATTTTCTATTGAAAAAACACGGTTATGATGGTGACAGAGGTCATGATGAGGAGGAAGATGAGACGATTGGTCATCAACTTGATGATGATGGTCATAGGTCTCGTCATGATGATGTGCATGATGATGATGATGATGATTCTAATGCTAATGATGTTGAAGGGAAGGAGAAGACTGAAAGTCATAATAATAATATTCCAGGTTCTGCCAACAAGGAATCTCTCAGCCGCAAGGTAAACGAATGACACACAAATCCTCATCCTCATGATTTAGACACACACAAATGTCATGTACAGAATACAGAAGCAATCACCAATACCCAATACAATAGAGACGTTTATAGAAATAGAGCTGAATATGTACGTACATATGTGTGTAGTGTGTATACAGTATACATTATACATGTATAGTTCTTGACACTTCAACCCAGAGTCAAATCAGGTTGCAAAATTTCTTATTAGCATGCCCATTCAAAATTCAAAGTGATGTGATTTTTTCCTTTGTAGTTTTGGAATTTGGAAAATGCATGCTGTAGACTGTAGAGTTTAAAAATTTTTTAAAAAGATTTTTGCATTGTTAAAAAATTGAGAGGAAAGTTATGCAAATATCTAAATATGACTTTCAGAACATTTTTTGTATTTTTATAATAATTTTTGCTCATACTATTCTAGATGAGACTTTTAACTTTTGACCTGTGTCTTTTTGTCATTTTGAGTACAATACATTATACATTTTATTATGATTATAATATTGAATATTGTATTCTCTGCTTTTAATCTTACAAGTTTCAAGTAGTTTGTAGTTTTGCTTTTGTACTTTGTACTCGTGTGTTGTAACGAGTGTTGATTTACATTTTTACAATTATGTGTACAATTCGTACTACAGTTAAATTATACATTATTATTTTGTAACTTCCCAATGAATCATTTCAGTTCAGCCATTGTTTTTTTTTCTTTGTTCTTAATTTGTATAGAGTTCTAATGATCCTCATGCCGGAGCTGGAAAAACTGAAGACACAGGTACTATTAATTATTATTTGTGATGTTAATAATTCTTTTTACTT
>JABASP010002867.1:0-17253 GCA_019776565.1 Sminthurinus signatus | reverse complement strand
ATTTATTTTGCTCTCCATGATTTTACGTTGTAAGTTGTAAATCAAGAAATTAATCTGAAAAACCAGAGAATTTTGTCTCAAAATTAAACGATTGTGTTGTTTTTTCGTGGTGTTTCGTGAGAAGCTTGATGACTATGAAACGTAAAAAGTGTTCCAAAAATGTAAAATGGCGTTCAATTGAAACAAAAAAACCATGGCAAAGAGCCAACTACCTGAAAGGAGTTGAGTTGAATTTTGTGACCGGCGCTGGCTGTTTCCTAATTTTTCTTGAGGTAAAAGTTGTAGTTTCAATAAAATGTTAAAGTTGTAGAGGACAAAATAATTTTCCGTGTTTAGACACTTGAACAAGTAGTGTGTGAATGTGAGTGTTTGAGTTGAAAGTGGAGACTGGTCTCTTTGGACTGACAGATTCCCAAATTGTTTTAGAATGTGTAATGTGGATTAGAAAGGGACGTTTTAAATCCTCTCTTGTTTTAAAATAGGAAAAATAGAAAGGGGTCGGAATTTCTTGGTATCACCTCCAGACTCTAGGCTACAGACTCCAGACTTGTTGAATTTCCCATAATCCTCCACTCTGGCTTATTTTTACTCCACATTTTTTAAGCTCACCGTTAATTTTTACGTTGCAAAATGCAAATACAAAGCAAAAATGTAGGCGCATGATTATTGCAAATTTTAAAATCGTTTCCATAAAATTCATCTATTTTATTTTCACATGAAATTACATGACGCAAGAACGAGAACAGAACGGAAGAACAATGGCGACTTGATTCCGTTGTTCCTCAAGCCAAATAACACAGAAATAAACAGAGAAAATATAAAATATCAATGCACAAACATTACAAATTCAACTCAGTTCAAAATAAACTCAATTTAAAATAAACAATAATAATATTAAAAGATTACAAAAGGTTTGAATAAAAACAAAGATTGGCTAGAAAATCTCAATCGGTATCTGTAATAGGATTTGTATACTTGAAAATTGCAGCCCAAACGTTCGCTAGTTCAGATTGTACATGTACAGAACTGGCAAAGATAAATTGTATTATTTCATTTTCAGTGTAGAAATTTCTCACAAGTAAGATTTCAAGTTATCATTTGTTTTTCCCGTTCTAGTCCAAGTGACAAAAGCCTGGCGATGTTCACCATAGCGGAGACGAACGTGTTTGTTCCAACCTGGTATTGGTTTCTGCTGTCTTGTCATTTGCTGAGAGCCAAAATCATCATCAAGTAGTTCTAGAGATGAAATGAAATCATTATACAAGTCTGTGATGTGACAATTTCAAGAGTCGTGACATTCATTTGAGTTTTGAATTATTTGTAGTTTTTCCGTCAAGGATTTAGCCACTTGTCCTGTCCTGCTGTGGTACTGGTTCTTCCCAGTGCCGGTTTTAGGCATAAGCAACCGCTTAGGGCGCCGAGGAGATACAGGGCGCCAAAATCGAAAAATATGGGCGTCAAAAAGGAAAACAGGGGGCACCGAAAGCAAGAAAGGGGCGCCAAAAACATGAAAATAGGGCGTAAAAACTTAAATATGGTGAAGAATTTTCAATAGAGCACAAAATCAAGAAAATAGGGGGCGCAAAAAATCTTTAACACTGTATAAAATTGGGAAAGGGGGCGTTAAGCGTATTAAAAACGGGGCGCCATTTTTTCTCTCGCATGCGCCATGTTTTTTGCTTAGGGCGCCGAGACTGTTTGCTTAAATTTGCTTGGAGCGCCAAAATCCAAAGACCGGCTTTGGCCATTCCCTCATTTTTAAAATTCCTTCGGAATGAGATTGAAACCCAATGTAACGTTTTTCAGCGATGGTAACATTGTTACCACTTTTGGTACCACCACCATTTGTACCAACTATATCATGAAGGCGAGTAATGATGAACATGTGTGGCGAATTCCACAGTGAAGTGGGTTTTGTAGTAGCGTCTCTTGGGTCTGGATCATTGTGGATTTTGATTTTCAGCACCTTCTGGTGGTACCACCAAATTGATCATGATGAACTTGTTTACCTCATCTATTTCCATTAATGATCTAGGACGTGGAAATTGAAACATGTAGTTTAGATCAGTATTGTGATTCTTGTCCCTGTTCCCATTTTGTTTTACCATGGGGAAATAAAGATAGATGAAGGTGATGCACATCTCGGAGTACCTTGTTGGCTCAATTTTACCAAAGGGGGTGGTGCCCATCCGGAACGAAGCCCTACCGAAGTTGAATCCAATGAACTTTGCTATTTGTTTTTCGACCACCTCAAAATTATCAGTATTGTGCAGTAAAATCGGCACACGGTTTCCTTGAAAATTAATAGACACTCGATAACTGTCGTCTTATGTAGAATTCGGTTTGAATTTATGGTGAGCAACATGTATTTACATCGTTTGGAAGTGGAGGGACAAAGCGATTTGAAGGGCACTTTGGGTGATCCCCATTTTCACTGTATGTGAGTGTTACACAATGTTTTGACACTTTTCCACTCTCTGTACCCTAGAAAGACGGGAAAAGTCAAAATGATGTGTTTTGGTTGGGGCGAACGAGATTTACATCATTTGGAAGTTGAGGGGAAACGTTTGCAAAGGGTTATGTAGGTTTTTACTTCGGGTTTGACAAAAAAAAATTTGTGGCGCCATGGTTACAAAATTGTATTTTTTTGTTGTTTTTGAACTTTTAATTTTTTTTTACTTTGAAAATTTTTGAAGGTCGGTGGTCGGTGGAGGAAGGTCTGAGGAGGTTTAAAGTTTAAAGGTTTAAAGTCGGGCTGCAGAGAAAAGATGCAAAGAAATACAGAGTAAAAGTAAAAGTAAACGGAAGAGTCAGCGAGTCAAGTCAAGAGTTTAAATGTTCAAGTTTGTTCTTTTATCTTTTATCAAAGTCTGAGAGTCTGGGAAAAGTGACTAAATTGAATGAAAATGGACGAAGGATTTAATATTTACTGAGATTGACTCATAATAAAATATTTCGCATAATCTTTAGTTTTCTTCCTGCCGACTTCCGCCTTTTCCTTTCTCATTCGTCCTGAGTTGTGCTTCCTTTTTTCGTCATGGATCAGGGAAGATCCGTCATCTTTTTTCCTCTTCTTCTGATGACTTGAGCAATTATTCAACCAAATATTTCGTCATCGTTGTCATCCCTCGATTCCCCATTCTCGATTATCCATTCTCGATATTTTTGTACTTTGTACATTCATCATTTCATCAACGTTCAGTATTTCTTTTTATTACTCATTTTTTCACATTTGAGATTTCCTTTGAAATATGACGTGTTTCCACTCATCACGATGATTCATTCCTTATGATTTTTCTTCCATTTATTATTGAAGCTTTTATAATGATGTGCTATTATTTTTATTCTCTCTTAAAAATGGCTAAAGTTCAATCTTTCACTTACCACAAGATAATAAGACAAGTGTCAATTATTGTTAATTATGAGCTAAAACTAATGTCATTTGGACTCTCCGAATCCCATGACATTTAACTACTTTTGACCGCTGAGCATTTTCATAATTATTCATTAGTCATGTAAAAAGTTGTGGAGGGGATTTTGAGGGGTTTCAATCCTGGATTTTGGAAAGTTTAATGTTATGCACATTTTGTAGTCACTCAACGCAACACACTCAACTCTTTTCAGTCTCCAGCCGCATCATTCCAGACTCCAAGTTCACGTTTCATAATCGACACTCGAACAAATAGAAAATATGATGACAAAACTCGCACATGCAAAAATATAAAATATATACTCTTACAAATTGTAGACTTGTGCAACTTGCACAAAACATAAACAGATGCATAATTTGCACGTCTTTTGGTTTGGTTTTATTCAAGGTTGAAAAGTGGTTGATCCTCGACGACTCCTCGCTGCATCAAATACCAAATCTCTGTGCATTCAACAAGAATTAAAGGTGAACTTGAATTCTCCTGCATAAATAAAATTAAACTAGTGGTTTTTTATGGGGGTTTTGTCGGCTGAGCTCATTCCTTTTTTATTCAGACTCAAGTTGAACTGAAAAAAGTCAAGTCGGCCTTGAAATTATTCAAAGTGTAAACATGCACAACAGAATTTACGATCGACGACTCAAGTTTTTGACGGTGCAGAATGCATAAAAATACACTAATTTATTTTGTTTACTGGTTCTTGAGTTTGTAATTTGTAATTTGCACTGCCTGAGACGAAGTCGGAGCGAGCCAAAAAAACAACAGCTCAACTTCTGCAAAAAACAATCATTTTGCTTTGAGCGTTCACTTGAGTAAAAAGCTAATTTCACTACTCGCAACTTTTCAACTTTTGAATTCCTCGACACTCGAAACTCGACACCAAACGTTTCAAAATGAAATTGAACATTTTTCTTGGAATTTCCGTTATTTTGGCCACTGTCATTTTGCTCCCTTGCGAAGCCAAACCGCAGTCTCAGCCGAAGGAAGACGAAATCACTCCAGGTTATTTTTTACTTTGTTTTGTTTTTGGAAAAAGGTCGATTTTTGATTCATTTACACAGTTTATGAAAATTCTAAAAATTGTTTTGTCGTGTGGTTGGAAATTTTACATTTTTTTAGTTCTCGCGCCGGATTGCAGAAAAGTTGAGTGCGTCATTCCAAAATGCACAAAACCGCTGATTTACGGCTGGACTTGTTGTCCGCATTGTCCCAAAGATGGCCTTCCCGTCGAAGCCGCCGAAGCCACAGCAACTGCGGAAACCAAACCAAAAAACTGAACTAAATGAGGTCAGCGGGAATTGCGTTTTTCTGCCGCTAGAGACAGACTCTGTCCTCCGTTTTTCAATGAGTCGTGTTTTTTCTATGGTTTTGCACAACTGTTCAAAAAATAAATGACGGAGATGAATAAAATTTGAATTCAATTTTTACAAAACCAAATTCTGAATCAATTTTTTTTTGTTTATTCAATATTATTTGAAGTTTGATTACAAAAAATCCTGTTTTTCCTCAAATTCGATATTTTATTGATTAACCAAAAGCACACAAAATTTACGTTTTAATGACAAAATAATTAATTATCACATGAATAAAATAAAAAGAATGGTTACGAGTAAAACTTTGTTTTAAACATTTTTAAACAAAGAATTTTTTGTTGTTTTCTTGAACTCTAAAACATTTTTGTGCATTTTTCAAGAGTTCGCAGCTGGAAATTTTAAATGCCAAGAAAATAACTAGAAAAAAAAAGAAAATAAAAACAAGTTTTTTTCCTGGGGCGTTTTAAATTTTTCATGCTCTTTGACCTTAAATAAACTATTTTTGAAATGAAACTGGAGTACAAATCAACAAATGGGCTTTTTGTTTACATGTACAAAGGAAGAATGAGTCGATGAGGAATTTTCTAGGTATTTCTTGTGTTTGGAGATTTTATCTGACCAAAACGAGCAAACATGTTTCAATTTATGGACGATTGATTTATTTTCAAAGTAATTTCATCATTGAAAGTTGAAAACACCCAGACAAAAAATGTAATGAAATTTCCAAGAGTTTGTCAATTCTTGAAGAAATTTCAGACGGCGTTGAGAAGGCAAAGGGAAAGAAAAATGGAAAGAATAAAATCATCAAAAGCATCAGTTAGCGCGGTCGTGGACGTCAACGGCCAAACTCCTTCAGGAAAACGGCAGAAATTATCTTTGCACAGTTGTCTTCACTGGTGGCTCATGTTTTTCAAAGTCGCGTTTCTCTCCGGGCTGACGCCGTTTTTCATAACGCTGGACAGGAATTCTGAGGATTTTGTTTTATACAAAAATCCCGCTCAAACGGTAAACACACAAACTTTTTACAACCAAATAAAATGGTAAATTTTGAATTTAATTATGGACTTGAGACTTTTTAAGTTTATTCTTTTCCTGTAGATTTTTTCAATTTTTGTCCGGGTTTTCTCTTGTTTCAATACTTTTGGCTATTTAAAAGCGACGACAAATTTGCTGGACTATTCAACCGCAAACGACGGAAGAAACCCCAAGCGATCGGAGCTGTATTTTAAGTTGGCGTACGAACTTTCAACTCTCGTTTCTCGTTTCGTCATCATTTACATTTTCTCAACCAAACCCCAACAATTTTTGCGGGTTTTCAATTTGATTTGGAAATCACCGTTTGAACATTCTCCGCCTGGACAAAAATCACATGAATCAATTTTCAAACGAATCTCCGACTTTATTTTCTCGGTTCGAAATTCGCATTCTTTATTATTTATTATTTATTCACTTTCATCAAAAAAACATACAAATGAAAACTCTGAATTGAAATTATAAAATTTTGATAGGCTCGAATTTTGTCAACCGCAACAAGTTTTTTTTGGATTTTGATAGCCGTTTTGAAAATTTTGGAGCCGTTTTTGAATAAAAATGCATCATTTCGTCAGGAGATGTTCAAAGAGTGGATTTATTTCAATGATTTTGCACACAGTTTGGGAATTTCCAAGATTCACTCGGCTGGAGATCTCAACTGGACTCATTTAATTTTCAATGCACTCCTCAGAATCGATCGTCTTCTCATTCTCATGGGCGACGCTTTTCTCCTCTTCACCGTTTGTCTCCATGCAAAATTTGTCCAGGATTTTTTATCCAGAATCACAACGACGGACCAACTTCGCCCAACAGACCCGAATTCTGTACACTTTTTACTCTTTTTCAAATGACACATTTTTAGTCTCTTTTTTTTTTACAGAAACTTTTTTTTTACTGAGTAAAATTCATTATTTTAATTCGTTACTCCTTTTTTTTAGTTCTTCCGTGATTTTGGACAAGTTCAAGAAACGGTGAAAGCGATAAACGAAAGTTGTGGAAAATATTTGGCGATGGCCGTTTTTTCCACTCTGCCGTATTTGATTTGGATAATTTCCTGTGATCTGCTGCCAAATTCATTTGGAATGCCACAGACGAGGAGATTTTTCTACGTTGTTTACTACGTGGTTGCCATTGGTTACGCAGGACTCACATCGAAAAAGGTGCCGGGATGTTTCTAGATTCTAGAATGTTTTCTACTTGTTTTTTATGAAGGGTTGCAAAAAGTGGATTAAAATAAAAAATAAAAACTAAATAAAGTTGTTTCATTTTGTGCATTTTCAGTTTGAAGAGGGTGTGAAAGAATGGCTTTACAAAGATGAAAATTCCTCGCTAATCCCACACTCGAAATTGGCAACATTTATCGTCGAAATAAATTCCGGTCGGAACATGAGACTTTGCATTCTTGGCGTATATAATTTGGACGAGCGATTATTTGCAGCTGTAAGAAAGAAAAATTATTTTGACCCCTGAAAAATCCTCCCTAATTTATTCATAAAAATAAAACCAGAATGTGAAATTCTTTTTAAAAATGTTTTCAGGTGATCAGTGCAATTTTAACGTACTCTGTCATCATCATTCAACTCCGAGCGGATTAATCAACAAAAAGAGCTCTCTCAATTTACCTCGTGTTGAAATTTATTCAATGAAATCATCTCAGCCTTTTGACTTTTGACAGAATAAAGTAAAATCAGATGGATTGAGTCAATCAATCATCATTCATCGTCCATCGGCTGACATGTGACGGCTCATGTCAATTTTCCTAATCTCAAATCGAGTGTCCATTAAACATTAAATCGTCAATTGTCAGAGCAGTGGAATTAAAAAAGACTCGTTATCTTTTAGTCGTTCTCACTTTCATTTTACGGTCGGCACTCCTCAAAATTTCTAGTTCGCATTTCTAGTCATTGCAAAAAATTTTCATGTAAAGTATAAAAAAGTAATTTCATTTATAATTCAAAGTTGAAAGTTGATACAGTTGATGGAAAAAGATGGAAATGTTACTCCAAAAATCAAGTGTTCTTCTGCTTCTCCTCTCCATTTCCACGACAATCCGAATTGTTCATTCCGCCACTTCCATCGAGTGTATCGACACGCTTTCACACTTTGAAAGTCAAGGGTGGAAATCCCGCCCGGGCACTTTTGAATACTCGGATTTTGAAACTGCCATTCCCGGGGTGAATGCTCCGGGAATTTTCTACTTTCAAGGGCCGATTACAAACCAAGTTTTTTATAAACAGCTGTTTTTGAGTGAGTCGACGTTCGTCTATGTAAAATACTACGGCGAGGTCCAAGGGACGGATTTTCATTCCATGTTTGTCTATCCCGCGGAAACTACCAATTTGTTGAGTAGTCTAAATGACACCAGTGGTGCTTGGGGAGAAGCTGTTGTTTTTCTGAACAGTGAGGCCATCTCCGTGGGATTAGAGGTACTACAATTATTCAATTATTAATGTATACAGTTATATTTCATGTTTTGAGGTCACAGGTCACAGGTCAAAGTTCAGATTTCAAAGGTCACACAGGTCCAATTTCAAATTTCAAAGGCCACAGGTCAAAGTTCAGATTTCAAAGGTCACACAGGTCCAATTTCAAAGGTCACAGGTCAAAGGTCACAGGTCAAAGGTCACAGGTCAAATTTTGAATTGCAAAGGTTACAGGTCAAAAGGTCACAGGTCAAATTTCAAAGGTCAAATGTCAATAATGAAAATCTCTTTGTTACTCTCTTCTTATTTGTGATAGGTTGAGATCGGCATTTCAAATTTTCAAGAGGAGGAGAATTTTTACATCGATCGAATTGCGGTGTGGAACGGAAATTTTGTGAATGGGACCACAAACGTTGCTCAAGAAATTGAGGCCAGTTGCAAATGGGGTGAAGATGTAGAACAACCTACAACAACAACTACAACTACAACAACAACAAGCAGCTCATCGTCTTCGTCATCATCATCATCATCAACAACAACAACAACAACAACAACAGTCGGTCCACCATCTTCAAACTTTACAGTAGAATGCATAGACACGGACACGGATTTCTGGCTGAACAATTGGGAAAGTCAACCGGAACACTCGTACGCGGAAACTTCTGCAAATTTCCCATTTTCAGATGAGGATGAGGCCAGTGGGATTTTTTATTTCCAAGGGGATGAAATCCGTCTCAAGAGGTTTTACAAGTCCTTCACTTTCACCAACTATGAGCAGCCGACTTACCTCTATTTGAAATACTACAGCCACGTCAATAGCAACAATACTCAATTCACAGCCGTATTTCCCACAACAGATTCAACCCTACTCACTGTTTTGGAACATACTCGGGATTTTAAGTGGGGCGAGACGGTCCTTGAACTTTATTCTGCCGCACTAGAGGGTCGCGAGGTATTCAAAAACAAACATTGCATTTTTATATCATTTCTAATTATTGTAAAATAATTTTACGTAAAATGAAAAAATAAACAAAAGTATTATTAAAAGAAATAGCCACAACTAAATACTTTGAAAAATGATTGTATAATTTTAGATGGAAATTGCCATTTCCAATTACCAACTCCTGGACTTTTTCATCTTGGACAGAGTTGGTGTGGCTCATGGAGTTGTGAAGGCGGGGAAAAATGTGGAGCAGGAAATTAAGAGGCAATGCAACTGGTAATTATTGGCATTAAAAAAAGCTAAAGATTGAAAAATACACAATACGAATTTGTACATGGTTAAATAATAAGCTATGTATTAATTATTGTACTAAATGTGAAATGCGTACATATATATGAAAATTGGGAATAATAAACAATAAAAAAACTGTATACGCCTTTGTTTGTTAATTTTTTTTTTTTTACTGAATTTGGCATGTATAAAAGTTGTTTATATACGAGCATTTTCACGAGCACCAAAATATATATTATGCTTTTATCATGTAATATTATTATTTTTAAGTATTTATGTACAAGTGTAAGTACTATTATAAATAAAAAATGTATTTTTCTGCTGTGTGGTTTTCTTTTTTCTATTTTCTATAAGAAATTGGTCAAAAACGTTTCTAAAAATATTTTGCGTTTTATCACTTCCGCTTGTCACGAGTTTTGTTTTCCCTTTTTTTCTGTTAAAAGGTAGAAATGTATTAAAAATGCACAAAATGTACAAACTACAGATGACAGATTGTTTTTTATAGTATTTGATGTAGAATATTCAGCTAATTTTCATTGTCATCTACGAGCTCTTCCACAATTCGAGGCACGATCAATTTAAAGTCCGGTTCTGGATAAGTAGAAGAAGAATTTGGATTTGGATTTGAATTTTGATTAATATCATTCAATTCCTCGTCAACCAAAAGTGACTCGTCACTCTCCACATCACTTTCCCAACTCACTGCATTCAGATCCTTCCTCTCATCCCCCAGAGAAAAATCAGAGTCCTCCTCCGTCGTTCCTTCCACTTCCTGCTCTCTTTCCTCCTCATCATCATCATCATCATTTCCATAGTTTCCACCAATACTCTGATCCTGATTATGCTTGATTGGCATGAGCTCCTCTTCTTTTTGGTTTGGTTCCACGGCGGATGGATTGAACATTAAATTACAAATACAAATCCTCGCCCTTGCGAAAGGCTTCCAAAGATTCCAACTCCAAAAATCATTATTGTTATCATCATCAACATCATGACTGGAATCCTCGAATGACTGGAATCCAACTATACAGCAAAAAATAAATAACAAATAATTTTTATGGCAAATTAAAAATCAAAGCATAATAAAATCAACAAAAAGAATAAACAAAAAAGCCTCTTTAAATGTTTGTGTATAATATAATATATTATCAATGCAAAAAAAGAGTAGTAATAAAAAAATAAAAGTAAATATTTCCTAAGTAAAAGCAAAATAAAATAAAAATAAAAAATCACTGTTTATGTAGACAATATATCCGGTGAATGGCAGGAGGGAGATGCCGACAAGAATCTGAATGAGAGTATTAAATTCCTCTGGGAACAAAAGGACGAGTTGTGTGTAGCCATAGTAAAGGAGAGAGAGGAGAATCCCTGTGAAGAAACAAGTGAAGGAGCGAGAGACGGAAGTGGAACAAGTTTTTTGAATCTGTCGGATGATCCGAAGAACGGCAAAAAGAGATAAGACGAACGAGAGGAAAATGACACAACCGTATAAAAATAATATCCAAGGTTTTATCTTAATCCCCATTTCTATTTAATATTTTTTTCAAAATTATTTCTACATTGAAAATTGAAAAATATATTTGTTGACCCTGTTTTTTTGTTGAGCTCATGTACTTATTTGTTTATGTGTACATGAAATACAAATACAAAAATTACAAACACTTTAGATATTCACATTTATTATATATATGTAAAAAACTCAATGTGAACTAAATAGGTCGGAATGAAATTGGAAATATTGATTGACTATAGCTATTAGGCTATTAGCTGTGTGTGTGATGAGCTCCGTCTCCATGGATACCTTTTCTTTCCAAATAAAAACAGGGAAACCACACAGCTATGAAAAAACAAAAACATATTATACTCGGAAGAATAATTATTAATTATTATTATTGTATTTCAATTTTTCAATTTATTCTTTTGTGTTGCTTGCAAATAACAATTCTATTATTATTATTTATTATTATTAATTATTCATTCTTTTGGTTCTGATTTCTGATTATTATGTTTACTATATTTACTATATATTATAGGACTCATTGTCAAATTTTCCATGTACTTTTATGTTCCTCGTATCGCCTCTTCTTTCCCTTATTTATCAAAGTATTTTAAAGATTACATTTAAATTTAACATGGAACATATTATTATGTGCACATGTTTTTATTGGAGCTGTCTTCTAATCACGTTAATAAAGTTGAATAATAATAATAATAATAAAACACAACAAATAACACATGAAATATTCACCACAATTTTGTTCCTACCCTTCATTTCTCACTTTTTACAACTTTTACAATAATACATTGTAAAATAACAGTAAATAATACAAATAGGATAACAAAATAAAATAAAAAAAACTATATAAACTCACCAACAAATTACAAAACAAAAGGGCAAGTTCAGTAAGTATTAAGTAGATGAAACTAATACAAAATACAAAAGAGGAAAAACATTAGTAATTTGGAGTTTGCATTTGTGGTGGGACTTAGTTTTTGTTTTTAGGAGACGATTTTATATTTTATAATATTCTTATTTTTTGTCATAAATTATGAATGACAAGATTTGATATTTGATAATACAGTAAACAGTAATAATAATTAATTAATAATAATGATACATGTGCGTGATTTATATTGTGGACATATGTAACTTGAATAATATAATAATATATCATATTTTTTTATGTATAGCAACTACATGTGTACGTGTAAATTCTATATATTATAATATTTTAATTCAATATTATGACACAAGTTTAACTTTCCCCTATGTAGTCTAACTTTTTTTATATAATTGACAAAAAGGATCAGGGATAAAATAGATAGTTCAAAAAAAAAAATGCTAAGTGAGAATCCAAGAGCATCCATTTCTTCTTTTTTTTTCTATACTAAATACTCATTATTATTACTTAATTTGTGTACCGTTTTCATTCAAAATAGTAGTAGTGTAAGAAATGCACAAACTATATAATATATTCTAAATTATATATATAGACTCTTTTATATTGTGTTTGCGATTATTATATAAGTAAATTTAAACTTTAGTTCTGACCTTAAATCTGACTACAAAACAAAAAAACCATTGGAATAATAATGATAATGATAATAAACAAAAACAAACACAGCTACAAACAAGTAAAGTTGAGCTGCAATGACTCCAGTGTTGATACAATATCTGTATATACACAATTATCAAAAAAGAAGGAGATATAACATAATATACTCTCAATTATTAATTATTATTATTATTATACTTTATAATTGTAAAAAAAAATAATAATAGTAAAAAGAAGATATGGTAATAATTTTCAATTTGTTTTTTATTTTCTCACTTACAATGGATATCTTGAAGAGGACAAGTCTCTGCAAAACCAACTTGTAGTTGACAATCTGGCATCAAAGTGGAATTTCGGAGTTGGGCTAATTTTGTGAGAGAGTTGTAGTTTTTTTCATGGATTTTTGAACTAAACCATCCACTTCCACAAAATATTGCTTTTACTAGTTTCAGTTCTGTATCACATTTAAAAAGAAAATAAAAGATGGAAAAATAAATCATTATTATTTATTTTATTAATATTTTAGTAAAAGTTAACAAGTAACCAAAGAAAGTAAGTACTTAATTAAAACCAAAAAAAAAGACAACCTTTTATTTGTGATGTGGAACTGTTGATTACTTCTCCAGGAGGATTTATAGTATTATTCTCCAGATTCCTTCCTGTTCCATCATCATCATTTGTGTCAATATTACTATTCCTATCATTATAAATTATTTCCAGTCTGAGTTCTTCGAGATCCTTCCAAAAATGTAGACAAAGAGGAACCAGTTTCCATAATTTTGGAATATCACATTTAAGAGAGAGGATTTTCATATTTTCAGAATGGAATAATTCCCACAATTCCTCAACAATGGCTTCCGGTACACTTTCTACGAGCTTGAGATGACGAACAGCCTTGAAAGAGTTCCAATCCACTGGGAATACATTTTGAAAGAGAGAAAGAGGATCCTTTTGTGTAATTTTACGACTACTACTTTTTTTTGGAGTACTAGTTGAGGAATTATTATCATTATTATTGTTATTATTAGTATTTCCACTTGGTGCATCCGACCAACTCCAATCCTGAGAAAAATTGAGAATGACACTGGAAACATTAGGGAAAATATCACGGAGATCAGATCCGTCTGGATAAATTGGATGATAACCCCCAGGCACAAGCCAAAGATTAAATTCCAACTGTGTGACTTTTTCCATAATTGGAACATTGTAGGTAAAATACCGGGGGACGGGCTCCAGTGTTAATTTTTTAGTAGACTTTTGATGAACTTCAAACAGATCCTTGACGAGCATGTCAAAATCAATATTTTTCCCACGATGGAGTTGTCCATTCAGCCGCATATAAACTGGAGCCTGAAGTTCTTCCAACTCTCGTTGTGAAGCATGGAGAAAAGAGAATTGAACCAAATCCTGACCATACATTAATTAATTATTTATTGTTACTAATATTAAATATTAAATATAAAATATTAAATAAAAGTTGTCATAAAATGTAATAAAATACATATAAGATATAAAAAAAATACCTGTGAAAATTCTTTAACACTTTTCCACTGACTGGATGAAAAATCAATAGCTTTTACTTGACTATACTTTTTTTCTGACTTTTTCTTATGTTTTACTAAACTGAGGAATTTTAAAGGGAGTCCATAAATATTTTCCAGTGCTGGAGTCACACTCAATTGAATAAGATGTTGAACAAAGGATTCTGTTAGACTAAAGGAAGTGTTGATGAATCGTATTGTTTGGAGTTTCTCCAAAGGTCTGACTCCGTCAGGAGAGAAAGGACCATCAACTTTAAAAAATTGTTCATCATTGATAGCTAAATATTCAAGGTGTGGGAGACGTTGATACAAAAATTCCATAAAGACATGTTCAGCTACCATCGTATTCGTCCCCTCTCTCAATTTCCCACCCATGGACAAATGACTAATGGAGTGTCTGAAGAGAGAGAGAAAACTCCAAAAGGATGAGGAAAGAAAATAATCCAAATCCCGAATATCCAACCAAATTACTACATTTTTATCATCACCATTATTTTTATAATTATTATTATTAGTAGTTTGTTCCGTAGTTATAAAAGAGGATAGTTGAGAGAAGAGAAGGCGATGATTTGTCGGTGGGGATAGTCCGAGTCGTTGTGTCAATACAATTTGTTGATTCCCATTTGGATTCTCACCGTCCGTGTGAAGACGAATAAAGTATTTTGAACAATTTGCATATTTCCGTCCCCACCAAAATTTCTTTCCTATTGAACAATTGGCAAGAGCACCGTCATCCGAAAATCCAAAATTCTTTTGGTCATCCTAAAAAGACAAAAGAATAACAAAAAATATTAAATATACAAAAAAAATAAAAAATACTATAGTAAATAGTAAATAATTATTCTTTATGACTACCTGAAATATTTCAGGCTCAGGCTCATTATTTAGAATGCTGTTGTTCCCTGTGGTTGTGGTAGTAGTAATATTGCTACCACCACCATCAATAATATTAACAGTCTTTACTTTATCACAAGGAGTATGAGCATCATTATTATTACTGTTGATTTGTATGCTAGCATTTTCAAAAACCTCTTTCAGTTTTCTATAAAAAAACATAATAATAATAATATTTCTAATTCATATACTGACATCAATTTAATAAAACAACAATAATTGTAGTAGAAAATATAAAATTATTATTATTATAGTTCTTTTGTTATAGTTTACTTACTTTTTTTTTTGTGGAGAATTACTCTTTTTTATAGAATTTGCGAATTTTTTACTACTATTTTTAATACTACTATTCTTCGGTCTTTGTGACTTTATTGTTTTTCTAATTTTAAACATCTTCTCATTAGACTCCAGATTACCAAGGCTGAGTTTTATTTTTTTTGAACTATTCCCTGCTTCTTCTTCTTCTCCCATCTCGACCCTCTCAACACTATTATTTATCAATCCTTCTTTCTTTAATGTACAAAATATTATGCATTGTTAAAAAAAATGTAAGATACAAAATACAAGACAAATGGGAAATGGTAAATCATTATTATTATTCCATTTTGATTTTATATCATACTATTAAAATAATATTTTGGTAGATAAATAAAAAATAAATGAAAAAATTATTTTTATAGAGTTATTTTATACTTACAGATGAGCTCAGCATTATATGATTTGTGTGTGCAAAAAAAAAAAAACAGTACCGTTTCACACAAACAATAAAGTAACAAAAATATTTTATATTATATATCCTCTTGATTTTTCCCTTGGATTTCGACTCAGATACAACACTGTGACTTAATTATGATTAAACTTTTAATACCTGAAACAACAAGAACAAATAATATCAGTTTAATGTACAGAATAAACAATAAAATATGAAAAATATTATATAGGTACACTTTTTAATTCACACACTGACAAGAGTATTTAGTAAAAATTAGAAGCATCAAAATACTTACATAAGTAAAAGCATGAATACTTTTGATTTGTGATTATTACACATTACACACACAACTCTTAATTTTAAAAGTCAAAACAAGTTAAAAAAAAACAAGCATATTATAAATTACCAAAATTTAAATAGTACAACTTTGTTATGACATAAAAATGGAAATTATTTATGATTAGCATTGGTATTTTAGAGCTTACATAAATTTGGCTACTCTGAAGCTCATTAACTGTTTTAAAAGACAAACGTCAAGTCGTACACATCAAATTATGTACACATTTAAATAAAGCTTTATATTTTACACTTTCTTCTCAGCTCTCAAATCTCAAATGCATGTATAAAATAACATTGTAAATATTATGGTTGATGGTTGATACTTTGATATTTTGATGGAAAAGATGATAAAATGACTTACATGATTGTTTTGTTGATTTCACAAAAAACCAACACGAGCCGGTCTTTTTTACTTTTTACTTTCGTCAACTTTGGAAATGGATAAACAATGAAATTGTATGCAAAAAAGCCCCTGTAAAGAAAAGGCAGAGGAAATAATTAAACAACTTTGAAATTTCTATAATATATATTATTGACTGCGTTACATAATATTATAAATAAGATGTAATAAAAAAAATGTGTTTTGTGTTTTACTTATTACTTACTTATTACACATCGAGATTTAAGTCACATCATGATCGTGAAGAGATGAAGAACAAGAATTTATGTTGCCCATCGCACATGAACACACAATAATGACATTGAAAATTAAAGTAAATTGCCACAACTGAAATGTTTTTTTAGTGGAAAAGATTTATCTCGTACAAGTTTTTAGTTTTTTTTTGTCAATCATTTACTATATGAAAAATGAAAATACAAAATATAATGAGAGTAAACCATGCACAAAATTAATTATTATCAATTATCAACCTCGAGGATAAAATATTTTGCTGCTTTTACTACATGTTTCTGACTCGGTTCTCTAATTAAAAGAATAAGTAAACTGTCCACAAAATGAATTTTAACTACTCCAAAAAACTTTAATGTACTCTATGAATGTGCACACACTAAAATAACTATAGGATTAATACTAATTTTAACCGTGATTAAAAATGGGATTGATTTTTTATTATGCGATTTATTCCGATTCGGTTTAGCCCCTAAAACCTAAAACGCAAGCAAGTCTGTGAATGTTCTAATTGTGTGGGTTGAGAGAAATAGTCCGTCACACACACAACATTTTTGTATGGGCCCAAAACCATACAGGGCTGATTGCTATCCCACCCATATGTAAAATCGCCCATTCAAAAAAATCTATCCCCATATGGGAGGGGCTGGGAG
>JABASP010002866.1:0-17253 GCA_019776565.1 Sminthurinus signatus | reverse complement strand
GAGTAATAGCCATTTCTCTTAGCCAGAGTAATAGCCATTTCTCTTAGCCAGAGTAATAGCCATTTCTCTTAGCCAGAGTAATAGCCATTTCTCTTAGCCAGAGTAATAGCCATTTCTCTAAGGTTACACAGACCCCGACGCCATCGGATACGGATTTTATTAGGGGGTAGATTTAAAAATAGCATAACATTTTCACGGTTTTATTTAAAGACGCATCAATATCAGTAGAAGAAGAAAAAGAAGAGGTTTTATTTTTATCATTAAACTTTTTCCTAGAAAGAAAAGAAAAGAAGAAATTCTATTTGTGAGAAAAAAAACTGTACAAATAAAATACTTCTATAGAGAATACAGAATACGCAACATTTTTCTGACTGTACCCCCATCAAAAGTCTTGGTTTTACGTTTTACATTTTGTATAATATTATTATGTATAAAAAAGTATAAAACTAATGCATTTTTATTTTTTATTACATGTACGAATTTTATATACAAGTTCCTATACAGAATACAGAAAAGAGACGTACATATTATGTCACTAATTAAGTTTTAAAGGAGTATAAGAAAAGAGAGCGGTTGTTCACGGTTTCTGCAATACATTTTCTTTTCGTACAAGTACTTTTATGGTGTTTGCAAATGGCTTTTTTTTCAAAAACAAAAAAAATCCGCAAGACATTTAAGGAAATCATTAATTGATGTTCTTTTTGGTATATAGATGGAAAATGTTATTATGCTTAGCCTAACAATCGGTTTTTATGGATATAAGATATTTCATCCTTCTTCATTGTACATTACATAGTAGTTTTTAATTCAAACTGTATACATATCAGAGTGTAGTTGTAGACATGTTGTATGTATAACATAATTGATGAGTCGTAGGTGTTTGTCCTTGCACCTCGTTTGTGATTCCCAACAAGTTTTGTAGAGAGAAAGATATGTGCATATAAATATATATATATATTTATATTTATGGAAGCTTTGTTACAATCTCTAATAATGATCTTGAATTAGACAAAAACGTCGTTGTCGGTGTCATGATTATTATAGTAGTGAATAGGTGAGTAGTGATGCACCTCCATAACAGAACAGAAGAAGACGAAGAAGAAATGTATTTTTTTCCCTCTTTCTCTCTATATGTAGTTCTTTACAAATTTGATAGCTCAGGTGGTATTTCGCATTGTGTATTGTATATATAGCTAAATTTGGCACCCAACGTATTTATATGTATTTCAATAAAATTAGACATTTTTTTTTGTTTGATGGGTAATAAAAACTTGTACGTTGTACGTATATGTTGTATCTTGTATGTTGATGATAATTTTGTACATGCTCTCAATTCTCAATTATGTAGGGAATGAATGGTACGTCGTAATCGTAAACAGTAATCTATCAAAGTACATGTGCATTTGCTCGATCATTGTCAATCTGTCCAAAGTTAACTCCTTCTTTGTAAACTCTGACATATCTAAAGTCTAAAACGTATACTTTTTTTACGTACACTTATTTTTTCAAGAACTCATATTACATGCATATTACATGTTTTACTTTGTCTTTACATCCAGTACCAATTACAGTACTTTATAATTTGTAATATGTGTGACGTGAATCCTTACTTTTAACTTGTTAGTTAATAAATTGCATGTACAATGTACAATCTGCAATATACATTGTACATGCTATTTGTTTCAAGAAAAGTATAATAATAACTGTATTAATTTGGCGTTTGTTCTTGTTCTGTTTGTTTTATAGATGAGTCGGGAAAAGAGAGGAACCTCTGCACTCGAAGAATGGTCTAGACAAATGACAGATGGATACAAAGGTGTTCGTATTACAAATATGACGACAAGCTGGAGGAATGGAATGGCCTTTTGCGCACTAATACATCGTTTTCATCCTGAACTGATGTAAGTCATTATTCAATTATTAATTCATTATCTTTTATATGTAGGATTTCTTATGTGGGAGACATTTGTACAAACTCGAGCCGAATACGAGAAATAGAAAGACAAAGGGTTTTCTGTGTCTGTTTTGTTTTGTTTTGGGAACACCGTTAATGTTATTATAAAGAAGATGTATTTTACTTGTCATTATTTATCACATATTCTTGATACTTGATGATTTTTGCAGTTTTTCATTAGTCATTATCTGTATATTATATTATATGCTCTACATTCTACATGTGTCCTTTAAAACAATGTATTCTTTTTGTTCCCTTTACCACAGAGATTATGAGAGCCTTGATCCAAGTGATATTCATGGAAACAATACTTTAGCATTCGATATTGCAGAAAGTAAATTAGGTATTCCAGCTCTCCTCGATGCTGAAGACATGGTCCAGTGTCAAATCCCTGATAGACTGTCGATTTTAACTTACGTGTCACAAATATACCAAGCCTTTAAAAATTCACAAAAGAAATCAACAATGTCATCCCTTCTTGTTGATAATAGTGATCGTCGCTTGTTGAGTCGACCTGAACTGAAAGTTAAATCTCCTTCTGAAAAGGTTTGATTAATAAAATTTAATTTTTAATAACTATAATAATTGTAGTTTATCTACAGTATTAATTACTTGCTTCGCATTACAGCATTACACTAAAACTAAATACTTCCGCTTAGAATCA
The DNA here is from genome assembly GCA_019776565.1 of Sminthurinus signatus. Classification (NCBI taxonomy): domain Eukaryota; kingdom Metazoa; phylum Arthropoda; class Collembola; order Symphypleona; family Katiannidae; genus Sminthurinus; species Sminthurinus signatus. The sequence continues at coordinate 14,635 of JABASP010002866.1, read as the reverse complement.
GCCTAGTTGTTAAATGATATTTATAAAATGATACGTGATACATTATGCATGCCTTGTATACAACTTTATACATTTGATATGCTGATGCTTTAAAAATTGTTATTTCAATTTTGTAGATGGGTTTCAATTTTACAGGGTATGTAGTAAAGTTAGTAGACTGGATGTTGTAAAAAATTATTATTATTCAAGTACATATTCATTTGAATTTTGAGCTTTATTTTTGCTCATGTATCCCATATTATTATTATGTTATTATGTGCTTTCAGTGAGGATTTCATGTTTCATGAAACGATATAGACATCAAAAGTTGTCAAACTTTGAAATGTTAATGCACATCTTGATATGTGTGAGTAAAATTAGCCTGACTAACTGTTCATGCATTAAGAAACAAGATATCGAGGATTCTATTACATGTTACATGAATATAATACATCTTGATAAATATTCATTTTGTTTTGCAATAATAGTAATAATAATGTGAATTTAAAAATCAAAGATTCTTCCTGACGCTTGTAACTTTTGTAAGTATAGTAGTTATCTACATGATGTGTCTAGAGTCTAGTGTCTAGTGTCTATGACATAATAATATGTATAGTGTGTATTGGATTTGCAATATTCATATTATAATGTGTTGCTGACCACCAATTTTAATCACTATTATTATCATTTTTATTACTGAACAGTTGAAAATCTTGCAAAATTACAGGAGCAGGGGTAGAATAATACTTTTAAATTATTATGTATTCTGTATTCTGCATGAACACATTGCCCATGCACCTTTGTGAAGAAGATATTAGAGAGATGTAAAATACGGAGAGGCTTCCGCTGCGTAAACGTAAACGTAAAAGAATAAATTTTTAAAGCTTTTCATACTTATTATATTGGTTCTTTGCCAACAAGAATCCCTACTACAAACTACAAACTACACACTAGGCAATACACAATAGACAAAATACATTAGCTAGCAGCTATAGCAAAAATTCTATTTATTTAGATATGACAACATAAAGTGGGGATTGTGTTTTTTTTTCTCCTTCTTCTTCTTCAAAAATTAGCATGTCGTACACAGTGCGCTAAATTCCAGACTAGCTTTTATAATAAATAATTTTTACATGATAAAATAATAATTGGTGAATCGTTTGTTCCCGGCATTTGATTGCTTGTACTATCTTAACGATAGTACAAATTCATGTGAATAATCATTACACATTACACGCACAATCGTTCGTGTGAATGTTATTATTACTACTACTATTATGTATTATGTATTCTGTATTCTGTAGTATGTATCCCTAATCTCTAAGGAGAATTCAAAGCTTCTGATGCTGATGTTTGATGTCCCTTCGATATTCATGCAAAGTGTAAGGTGTAAGCTATTTGTTTATGTAACTCACTCATCACAAGAAGAAGAATAAAAAAAAAAGAATATTTTAATTTATTCACTTAGGCTGGGCATTCAGAATTCACGATATCACGATACGCAGACAAACTAGTGATTTAGTACATACATGAGTGGAGTGGTTGTGTATTATGTTGTACTATGTACTAGATTGTACAATTGCAGTGTAGTGTATGGGCAGGATGTTGCAAAAATGCAAATAGAATTACTATTATACAGGCTGGTATACGTACAATGTACAGTGTACATGAGTTGAGTATTGAGTATTGAGAATTGAGATGAGAGCTGCTGAGGAGATAGATAGAGAGACTGCAAGGAAAAGACTTGTAATGTACTGTATGAAATAGGAAGACAAAAAAACCATCATCATAATAGCAATAAAAAAGAAAAAGGAAAGTAGGAATGCACATGATAGTGTACAACACTAACACACACATGCACATTTACTTACCTTTTAACTTTTAACTCGTGTGTATATTTCTTAAATGTCAAATGCTCAAATATTCAACCAAATGATATATTATTTTGTAATAATAATTATTCTCGATTCGAATTCCAATACACAGAGACTAGAAACAATGAAATTGTAAAAGGGATTATACAACGTGTTTCTAACATCTAACATCTAACATTTTTAATGCTGCTGCGTGCTGTGAGTATTCTTTTAAAATACTTTGTTGTTATCGGTAGCTTGGGAATTGATTCCATTTTTTCTTCAACTTTGAATACTATTAAAGTACAAGATAAAATAATGATTGGTGAATCGAGAGATGTAAAATATAGCATACGGTGTTCGGCGTACGGTATATTTATGACAATTCAGTATCCAACATAGTATTTATTACATAATGTACATCATGTAAGAAAAAAATAGATTCATTTTAGATTTCAAGAGAATGCCTGGGAATCTGGGATAATAGTAGTAAGTAATAAATGAATGAATAAATAAATACATCTAGGTTTTATATTATACACCGGAAATCTGTCGGCACATGATCACATGCAGGTACACATTTCTTACACTCCCTCTCACTTTTATTTCTTCCTACTTATCGTGCAAGACTTTGTTGGAGTCTTTTGAATGGTAAATTGTAGGACGTTGAACGGTGCATGTACAATGTACAATGTAGATAGGACATCAAAGACATTACACACACACACATAATACATTACATATTACATATTACCTTTTTTCAATAATGATTAGTATTCTTCATACAACTTGAATACAAGAACACATGAATGAATTCAAAACGAATCTGCTTATTACCTCTCCCTCTCATTTCATTTAACATTTAGGTATTGGTGAATGGACTGTGTATATAGTTTATAGATTGAATGTTTAATGTTGAAAGCTTAAATTGTTTTTCAGGCATTATAGTATAAGATATTAGATATCTATTATGTTTGAGATTTGAGAAGTTTGAAAAGTTTCATGAAATGGAATCTGTTGAGTTATAAGCTGTAGGCTTAAAAAATTACTTTATACTTGTAATTTCAATTTGTTCATGATTTATTACATAGATACTAGATTTACTGTTTACTTGTTGATTTATATAAATACAAAAATATATTATTATGTGTGTACGTGTACATGTACGTGTTATTACTGTTAGTTTGAAAAATTAATTTCATGTACTATAGCTACTGCAAATGGTAAGGGTACACATCATATCTACTCGTAATTATTTCCGGTCAGTCCTCATTCTAAACTTGTACGTGTACGTTCTATGTTCTAGACTCTAGTAGTTCACATGCTGATTATATGTGTACATGTCAGTGAAAGGCACATTCACTATTATCTAGTATGTAGTATGTGTGTATTATGTATTATATGTTTATTTATTTATTCCTCGACGGAAACACGTGCATGATCTCTTATTTGCACGAGAGACGAGAGTAATCATCAAACATATTACCTATTACCATAAAATCATCATGTAACTTAAGCAATAATAATATAATCATGAAGAAAAAACATGGTCGTTAAACAAATACAAATAGGTACGACATATCGATGAGTAATTTATATGACCGAATGATTGGAAATTGGATGGTAAATTTTTTCAATAAGTTCAAGTTAGGGTAGAGAGTATTCGTATTATATTACATTATATTATGATTATAGCCCTATTGTATGAATAATGAATATGGAAGATGGAGAAAAGTACACCGTCATTGTACATTTTACACAGTACAGAGTACACATAAGCAGTAAAGATAAAAAGGAATCATAAAAAAGCGAAAAGGACAAAAATTATACATGTATGCGGGTTATGAGCACAAATGTCGTAAAGACTCAAAAGACGCGTGCCTTCAGATGTAATTCCTCTTCCTGTATTACAAAAAATTGTTTGTAGTTTGTATTTCTGTGAGTTTGTTTGTTTATTTTACTTTATGTTTTTTTGTCATTGCTTATTCACACGTGCTAAGTCGTACAAATATATTATACGCAGAACTGGAGTATGAATTTAATCTTTGGGAGGTGTAAGTTGACAAACGTCGTCATTATAAGTAGTAGTATTTCTCTCACTTCTCATTTCTCATGCTTGTGTCTGGTGTCGTTGTTGTTAGTTGTTAGCAGTGTTAGAACACACGTATATACTATATACATATCAGATTATTATTGTTATCATCATTATCATTACTATTTAATGTACTGTGTCAAGTTTTAAGCATGCCATATGCCAGATGGATTTGACAAAAGTAGCTGTTTCAGTTCTTTAGACTTTAGACGGGGTACGATGTGACTAAGACTCTCTTCTCTGTTCATGATAACTTGTGGATGATGTTCTCTTGGTACTCTCAGCAAATGAGATGTAACTCCTCAAATTTAAACTAGGACCATGGTATAAAGTATAAAGTACATAAAGTCAAGTATTATAGAATTTAGGATGTGAAACGACAAAGGACATGACAACTTGCAGTTATTATGTTTTAGGATTTGTATTTTATTACATCCTTATTTTATTTTAAAGGATTCATAATATAATAGACGGGAACCCATCAAATTGTAAAAATTTTTGTAACTTATAATCACCATAAATTTTACATACAAGTTTACAATTCTTACATTTTCCAAAGTGTCTTACCAAGGCCTATCACCGGGTGCAACTATTGTAAATTTTCCTGTAACTTTAAATTTTTACAACATTTTTTACAAAATTTAAAGTTACAATAAAATTTACAATAGTTGCACCCGGTGATAGGCCTTGGTAAGACACTTTGGAAAATGTAAGAATTGTGAACTTATATGTAAAATTGATGGGGATTTTAAATTACAAAATATTTTACAATTTTGATGGGTTCCCCTCCAATTTATTTAACTCTTTTCTCTTCATTTATTTTAACCAGGGTTTATTCAAGTATAGATGGAAATAAAACATTATATTTTTTCTCCGTCAGTAATTTGCTTTTGTAGGGGATGATAATGGATAATGGATGATGGAGTGCGTACGATGTATGATGTGTGCTGTATTATAATATGTAGTGCATAATATGTAGCTTTGAATGCTTATGATAAATTTCAGTTGAATGTACTTGTGTTCAGTGTACACTGTACAGTGTGCACGTGTATTTATGTTTATTTTTGCAATCCTTTATTTGTTTTGTACTTATTGCCATGTATGTGTGTAACGACAACGTGCTTCAAGCTTCAAGAATCACAGTGTACATTATTATGCAGTGATGCATTTATGTGTGTATGTAAACTTAATTTAATTTCAAATTGTGTTTTGATTTTTTTATTTTATTTTCGTTCTTACTATTCATCATGGACCTCGATGTGGTGTATTCGTCATGATCATGATGATTTATGGTTCTTCCGTTATCCTAATATAACCAACCTCAGGAAGAGACGACGGATATGATTGGACAATACAAACCAGAAGTTTTTTGCTAGCTAGCTATAAAACCTGCACATCACATACCAATTTTATACATACTCTGCATTCCTATTTTTACGTTTTAAGGTATGTATCTTTTCTGTTTCTGATTTTTTTGTCTATGTTTTATTCTTAAAATTAGGTCCCTCAGATGTTTCAAAACGTTCTTCACAGTTTATTAATCTTTCATTTACCTAGTTTATTAAATCTCAGTTGGAATACAGATAGTATACATGCTCAAAATAAAGTCAATGGCATCTATATTTTTCACGTAAACTTGCTTCTATCTACAATCTACAATTCCCACAAGTTCATAATACATATATTAATATGAGTTTTATAAAAAAAATCTAAGTATGTTCCGTGACAAATGACAAAGCACAAAAACGACTGTACCTATTACCGACTTTTCATGGGTCGAAAGTTTTTAAATTTCATCTATTTATGTAGGACATCAACTAGTAATTTTTTTGACTCTTCGTCCTAACCAAAAACGTTTACTAATAAGACTATGAAGATGTACGTAGGTAGCTTCAAATGGAGTTGGTTAGTATAATATTTAGTATGTAATATCTAATGATTTAGAAATTGACAAAATCTATCCCTCTACATTTTCAAAAAAAAAGAAAAATTAACTAGTAAGAAATGTTAACTGCATACATAATACATATTATTCCATTTTCCTTCTTTTATTAGTTTAGGTATTAGTCACAAGTTTCTAAAGTTTTTTTTGTACATAATTTTTTTGTAACTCGTGAAATTCAGATAGTTAATGAAAAATGAAACTTGATTAGTTTTAAATTTATTATAATCCTATCCATAATAAATTCTTGTTGTCATTTAGTACGGAGGTACGAAGTTTTATGGTACAAGTGTCTCTAGTCCTTATAGTGTATAGTGTGTATAGTATGATGATAAAGTATAAAACGTGTTTGTACTACTAATTTTTTTCTTGTACAAAAAAATTTTGCACATAAAAATATAAAAATGGTTTTTAGTACTGCTTTTTAAAAAAAAAAACTTGTGAGAATACATATTATTATTATTATACTTTTCGTTAGGCGTACTCATTCATACATCATACACCATACACTATATTCTCATCTTGTAAGTATGCACGTTGTAAATATGCTTATGTTAATCATGATAAACTTCTGTTGGGAAAAGAATATGCTCAAATAATGTCAAAAGTAGGGCAAGTACAGACCACAAGACAAATATATATGTAGATGCATATATAGCTTGTTTCTATTCATCAATAAGATATATTTTTTTTGGCCTTTTAATGACCGAGTTTAGAATCACGTATTAAGTTTTTATTATTGCCAGTTGCCAGTGTGAGCCTTCTAATCACGTCTTGCTGTCTGTCAAGACACGTTCAAAATACTTTCACGTTTAACTCAAGTTCAGTGACTGAGAGCCAACAACAAGACGATGAAGAAGAAGAAGAAGCATAGTCATAGTCATCCACAAAGTAGTAGTAGCAACACAGTATAAAATGTGCTGTATTGTGTTTTGTATGAAATATCACATTATGATTATGATTAGTATGGATGTGAATGTATAATATTGTATATAAAGTATTTAAAGCACAGTAGCATGTATTATTATTATGTATTTTACATGTACTATGTACTCTGAATCTGTGTCTTTTACTTTGTGCTCGATTAGTAGTTGCACATTCAAAATTCATAGTATAAATGTTACATTTGGAATATGTATTAATTCATACAACATTTAAAATGAAGCCATTTTAATAAATAATGGATAGAGCTATAACAATAATAATAATAATAGTAATTAATTTTTTGGACATACAGCACAACCTGTGTTAAATACTTAGTACGTAATATGTAATACATTGTATGTAAAATGTAAACATGACATTATTTTAAATACATGTTTTTATTTTATTTTTCTAAAGATTCTTACCCAATGCGACCCTGAATAAAGAGATGGATGTTTTAGTAATCCTTTTAAGTCAGCAGCAGCTAAAATCAATAATTATATGTAGAGATAAGGACATGGTCTCTGTGGTCTCTCTACCACATGTCATCATAATCGTCGCCGACAACCCTTTCAGTCAAGTTGGAGGTTTTCCGTCGTCTTCATCTTCGTCGTAATCTTCTTGAAACCATACATATGAAATCATATGTAGAACATTATATATACACATTATTTTGATTTTGATACTAACTAACAGCGACGTGCGAATGATGATTTAAAAAAATATATATACATTTCTTCTCATCTATTGATACCTTTTAATTTTTAATAATACCAATACCAATACCAAGTTCTTCGACTTATTAGCTTGTTTATTTTAAAAACCTTGTAAAGTCACAATGAATTTAGGTATATATGTACATGTACATCGTACATACATAATACCTATAATATAATCTATAATGACAACCATCATGGTAATGATGACACAACCTTGTGAAACATAGTATAACTTTGAATAGTTATAAATGGAAATTTATCAGTGTGAGCTTAACAAAGACTAGTTTTGAGAGTGAGTGAGTGAATCGTATATCGTATTGATGATATTTATTGCTTATTATACGATATGCAATCATATCAACGTAATAATAATAATTATAAAGAATAATAATATTAATAATCATTACTTGAATATTTTTTATTTGCAACTAAAAGAGCTACAGTGCCTTAATAATATGTAATACTAAAATTTAAAACACGAGGATCTATATGTGATATTATATCACATATGATTCCTTCCGTTGTTATATATCATATCTACAATATATACAAGATACAAGTGAAAAGAAAAAAAATGCAACTACAAATGTGATGGAACAACTAATAAGTGAATACTACAGAAGAAAAAATAAAAACGTTTTTCCGGCATGGATATTTTGATAAACAGTGAGATAGAGACTTTGATTATTTTAAAAAGAGAGGAGATGGTGCAGCAAAGGACAATAATCTCCAATGTCACAATTTACAATTCACAATGACTAAATCAACTAGACAATATATAAGAAGAAACTTCAATCTTCAATCAAATCAAAAATCAAAACTTCAACAATGATGGAAATACACACACATCTATAAATATATAAGTACATATCTGATGTCTATCGCGTTTACTCATCATCATTAATACTCGGATCTTAAAAAGGAAAATGACTTGATTGAACAACAACAATTAAATCTCATTGAGTGAATCATTATAATAATTACCATAAATAAGAAAGTGCTATAGGGCACTTGTTAAAAGTCAGAATATGTCACACACACACACATCTCTACGACTGCAAACTTCAAACCATTCTATTTTCGTAAGTTCATTTATCATGTTTTTTGTTTCATTCAACTTTTATAAAAATATTATATTTTATATTCTATGCATTCTAAATATTTATCATGAATCATGAACTTTATAAATAGTTATTTGTCTACTTTTCTATTCTGTGAGGCTGGAACTATCTATAGTAGAATCCTAAATTTTAATGTACTAGCAATGCCATCGACTGTCGACTGCACTATTATAATTGTGCAATCGAAAGAATAGAGAACAGTCATGAACTATGTTTTGAATTTTGAGCTTGAATATTTACTAGATTTTGCATGTTCTATCATTTCTAACTTCTAACTATCTAGTTAGTTTTTGTGAAAAACCTTTTATGCACTAACAACATAACATAATAGTATTTTGAACACAAATAGTAGCAAACATAAGAGTACATAGGACAAGTAAATGTATGTAAAGTTCCAAGTTTGTTGGATATGAGGATGAATCTATTTTATACCGTGTTGATTAGAGCAGGATTTTCTGTAGTTTAAAAAAAGGCGTCTTTTAAACAGGAAATAGTTTGTCAAATTGTACTGTTAGACTGTGCGTGTTTAATGTCATGTATAAAGAATAAAGAATAGAGAATAGGGACTGTAGAATAGGATACGAATATATTATTATATGTAGACTGAAAGTTGGAACTCCAAATGATACTAATTGTGACCAACAAGAGATATAGAGAGGAAATGAAAAACATAAAAAACGCGTTTTATGTCACAGTGCGATCATAAACAGACACACAGGTGGATGAGAGAGAAAGAAAGAAAAAACGAAACAATTGAAGGTCTGTATTGTCTCTCTTTCTTGTTTCTCCAAATTTAATTTCCAAAAAAAAAAAACCGTTTTGATTTTACCTGTTCATTATTATCACATTATATTGTGTATTGTATCGTATCATGACATTTAAATTCCTTCCTTTCTCATGTCTCATGTCCCTTTGTTTCGTTTTGAGTTTTGTAGCATTCGTGCTGTGTTTGTGTACTTTGTACTTTGTACACACGAGAGGACAGGTCAAAAACTGTTTACTTTTTGCTTGTTAGGATATATTGTAGATGAAATGTGAAATGGACATTCAACTTTATCAAATAACGAATAGTGTAGAACGCCACGAACATTTTGCTGTTTTGTCTGTCACTGTCAATTGTCAATAAAACTTTGATGGTAAATTGAACAGTGTATGTCAATGTTTAGTGGATCCGTTATTTGTTCTTCGTAAAATGTGCAAAAAGAAGGTTTTTTCTACTTATAAAAATCCTAACACTTTTCAAAGTTATTAGAAAAAATTCAGCTAAAAGTATACGGAAAAGTGTACAATTTTTATGACGAGGTAGCATATTTTACGTAATGAAGATTCAATGTTTTTCCTTTTTTTCCAACTACCTACTTACTTTATTGTTAATTGTAATTGTAATTGTGATACCGTAACATTTTTATATTAAATATGTTGTCGTTTTTGCATGCATGTAAATGATTTCGCACATGTACCTACTCAATTATAAAGAAGAAGAAGAATATTATATGTTTAATAGGTCAGTAGTATGTTTTTTTCGATAGTTCTGGTTTCGCTCTTTCTCTCTGTCTCTACGTCTCTTCAATTCGTGATTTCATCGGGTTTCTGGCACTAAAACAACAACAATGATTATGATGATTTAATTCTTCTTTACAGGAGATACAAGTATTTAGTGGAAAATCAACTACTACTACTACTACTGGTACGCCCAACGTCTGCTTCAATCCCTAAATCACTAACGGCAGAAAAAACAGACTCCATGTAAGTACATGTATAATGTATATAGTATGAAAATCATGTGTAAATATTTTTTATTGATCATAATCTGTCATTTTACTCTTTCTTTATGATATTTTAAATATGCAGTGGTGTCTTTACAAAGCAGGATGTAATTTTTTTTTCTCTTTCTTTATTACAGCCTCTTGAACAATCATTATTATTAGTTGCTATTCCATCATCATCATCGACGCTTCTTGATTCTTGATACAAAATCAACTGTTTTATCGACTTGAAAACGTTTGGACTAATTTCAAGATTTCAAGAACCTTCAACACAAATTTTCATCATCTAAAATCCAAACCTATTACCTATTACTACTTCTTACGGCTTTGTTCTACCGAATGAAACTACAATATAATAATACTTCATGCTTTTTTTTTGATAAATGAACAATTATTGTAAAGTAGAGTTTTAAACCAAAATAAATCTACTTTCCAATGAGTTTAATGTAAGATTAAAAATGAACAATTATTATTATTATTATAATGATTGGGATTTAGTTTTTCTCAAATAGATTGTATGTATTATGCATTATGTCAAGAAGCTTTAAGTTTTGTTAGAAAATAAGGAGAATGTTTTACTTCTTTTGTGTTTTGATGAGAAAGCTCATAGTTTGACAACTTGTCAAACTCAAATACCTCAAATGTCTCAAAATTTATCAAAGTGCACAAGTATTTACTAAATACGTACAACGTACAGTACTATGAAAATACGTAATACTCGTTCAAGTACGTACATTTTTGTCACAAAAGCAGCTTTAAAGTTACTGTGTGTGTATATGTGAACAAAGGAAATCTTTGAGATAACTTTGAAAAATTTTGCTCTCTCTTGTTCTAATTGTTCAATATTTTTCGTCCGTATTCACTGAAAGTAAACATACAAATGATTTTTTGTTTTGTTGTAAGTATGACAAATATAATTCATTTATAAGTACTACAAATCATTGTGTAGTTAGCTTTGTATTGTTTAAATCGAACATTTTCTTTCACTATTTAAATATTTTCAATGTCTAATGTTTTAAAAAGCGTGTACGATTTAACAAAAATATTATATTCATACAATGACTTTCCATCCAAACCTAAATTATTACCAAGCCGAATGAACGTTAATGTAAACTAAATACTAATATAGGAAGCGTAGTTTTATAAAATTGTAATAGAGGGGAATCTGATGAAATTGCAGGGATTTTAAACTTACTATCCTAAAAAAATTGACAAAAAGTTCTTAGTTCTTATTTTTGCACTTGAACCCGTTTCTTCTGGGGTTCAAAAATGATTGTACTATTTTATGTAAATAGCTTTTACAACTGAACCCAAATCGAAGTTTGAAAAGTATGAAAATTGAAAGCTTTTTTCTTTGATTTGAGTAACTAGGATTTTTATAATGTCACAAATGCAAAATGTTAAAAATGTACTGCAATTTCATCGGATTCCCTTTGATCCTTGATATAAATTATAAATGTATTTTTTAAGAAATTTTTAGAGTATCAAATATATTGTTGAAGTTGGAATACGCCATACATACTTTTATGAGACTGAAATTTAAATATCTAACCTCTATTCCAATCATTCTAGTTGATAGTTATGAGTTATGAGTGAAGAGAAAAATAATATTTGTAGTCTGTAAATACGTTTTACAGAGACAATGTACATGTCGTCAAAAAAATTGATAATTTGTAAAATATCACTATGCACTATGCACATATCTATATACATGTATATGTAAAAATGTAAACACAACATGTATATAACCCCCAATACAGATAACACATACTTTGTGAGAGAAAACGTTGTTTTTATGAAAAATAATATGTCCTAAACTGGAGTTTTAGAACATAAACCACATACGTATTACATACGCAAACCTAATTGTATTACAGAGAGAGTAGTATTATTATAATAATATTATGCAATAATATATAAATGGAGTATTTTATTGTATGGTCTTCATTGTAAAAGCACAATATTTCTTTATGTTTATTTAAACAAGAGATCTGCATTGAGATTGTCGTGTAAGATAATAATAATATATTAATATATCTCAGGATGTAGTATTGACATATTTGATTGAATTTCCAATCAATATAATATTATTATACACATTAAAAAATGTTCTTGGATTCAACTTGAACTACGGAAAATTAGACGCACAGTTATACATATTATGTAAATATATATTTTGTAGATCTGCGACAATTTACGATAAATAATATATTTTAGGTAGATTTATTCATACTAATTTTTGTCTTTAATAGATGTAGTCTAACACTTTTTCTTATTTTTTCGATAATGCAAATGATATCTCACTACAAACTATACAAAATTGAATAATCAGTAATATAATATGCAATATGTTGTATTCTAGTGTTTCGATTTTCGATAGTTTGCCGTGTATAATTATTAGTATACGAATAGTTCACATAATCATTGTAAAAAGTAAAAAGAAAGAACTGTTTTTACAGTGAAAGTTTTTTTCCTACGTAGAAGCACACAGTGCTGTCAATTTGTACACAGAATATGGAATTCTGTATTTTTTAGCTTTTACAAACATGATTTGTAGAAACGTCCTATTTTCTTAAACTAAAAAAACAAATGTTTAATCAAAGTGCCTAAATAATTACTTACTAATTCTAAATGCTGAATGCAAAAGTATGGTTTCTTTTTTGCAAAACTTTTCACTTAATTTTTTGTACTTTGTATTTTTTTTTGTCTTTTGAGTTTTGAGTCTTATTTTAAAATAAACATTGATTATTGATTCTGTAATCATGCACGCATATCTGTAGATATACATACGACATACATAAATAAGTATGATATGAAATAAAAAACAATGTAAATAAAAAATATAGATTGAATTCGTTCGCAACGTATTTACGGTAGTAAATGATAAATACAAAAATATTGTAAATAATTTGAATAAAAATAATTATTATGAAAGCGATTCTAAACATAAATTTATATTGTACACAATTTGTCGTTATTTGTCTCTACGCACTGTAATAGATTCTGAATAGGTATTCATTATGTAACTTTTTGTCTCATGTCAGCTATGTACAGTTAATGCCCCAGAATTGAATCTTCATTTTATATTTAAACCTTTTTTCCAATAGTAACCTAATGTAATATATTTACAAGCATAATATCAAAACATATAGACAAATTTCAGTTCTACTACCTTAGATTTTAGATAATCAAGTATACGAATTTTAATATGTGCTTTTTTCGAAAGTTGGAGTCGTTTACTAATTTTCACAACTTTTTACGAGTATAGTTGATAAAATGGAAAATTTGCATAGAATTCTCAAAACAAATCCGATCGACTAGGAATTATTCAGTTTAGCATTACACAAAAATTCATGAAAAGAGAAAAATCATTTTAGAGAGAAGATAGAAGATCACAAAGTTAAATATCGATAAATTCCTAGCTTTTCGGAGACGCATAATAAATAAATTTCAAGCTCTCTTGCATGATGTACAATTTTCAGTGTACAGTTTGTAACAAGTTGTTTATGGTTTATATTTTATGTATCATGTGTAGCATCTAGAACATTCTGATAAAAATCTGTATATGACATCTCGTGCGCCATGTACCATGTACAACGTACAGTACATTATTGATTGGTGGCGATTTATTGCTTTATTTATTAGATAGAACTTGCTTCTTGCTTCTGAATTACAAGTGTAAGCATTGAATACTGAAAACAACGAAATATACCATATACATGAGTTGACATTGAACAATTGACACAGATTCACAGATTCAATTATGTTCATTTAACTACTACTTGCTCATTGCACAGTTGAACGTTGTACATCAATTAAGCACCATATTATTACCTATGCTCTGTGCATCAACTAACATGTATAGAATCTTCATTAATTAATGTCCTTCCAATGTGTAACATGTACTTAACTTGTAACATGTAATTATCAATCGTAAATTATAGTCCCAAGTTGTTCAAACGTTCAACAAAGTTATTTTATTCATAAAAATAAATGTCTCTGTCAGTCTACTTTCGGCTTTTAGACAATTATTCAGTTTTTCATTTAGCACTTTGGATAATACTATGAATCATCTTTTTTAGCTCTCAATCTCTAAAAACGGGAAGAGATGTCTCATTCTTTTCATGTCTAAACCAGGCCTCCTTTTCTTTCTTGCGATTATGGGTAAATAATGCCATGATGAATTCTCTCTTTTCTCTCACGTATGTACATGCATGTATTTTCACGCGCATGCGCGAG
>JABASP010002865.1:0-17266 GCA_019776565.1 Sminthurinus signatus | reverse complement strand
AAACGGAGTCGGAAACTTTCACCTTGGTTTACTCACAAAATACTGACCACTGCTAACGACTTTCTCATTAGAGGAAGACATGTACAACGTACATATAATATATAGTAAACTATACTCGTGAAATACATTTTATATGTTATGTACATACTAAATAGAGAACATATAGAGAACGACAAAAGAACAACGAGTAAAACAACACGGAACTGATGAAATATACATACATGGAAAATCAATAACGTCAAACGTCGACTCTACACAAGACATTTCCTTTACTGTTCTATTTCTCTCTATTAGAATTCTATTTGCATGTGAGTAATTTCATTTGATTTTTCCTCTAAATTTTGATTATGCACTCGCTAAATACTAATTAAACCGATTCTCGGTGGTCGTCTTTCGTCCTTGCTCCATATACATATGACATAAATAAATACACATTTTCCTGAAACTGGAATTTACAAATAAACAAGAGTGTTTTACTTTGAACTAATTTAAATATCAAACTTAAAACAAAAGTATTACCGTCATCATCATTAACATGGAAGGTTATTTGAATTTCCAATCAATCAATCATTAGTGTATTATTGTATTGAACTATTGTTTCTCGACTATTTTTCATTTTTCGTTCCAAAGAGTCTTAGGACGTATCTTAGTGACGCACTCACTTTTTCCTGTTATGATGCAATGTACAATGTACTTTATACGCTATCATACATCATACCATTGGAAATTAGAAAGTACTTTATTTCTTCTTGCTGAGAATCTAAAGTGGATTGACCGACAACAATTGCATTGTTTGTACTTAGCATCCATGATAAATGACAAAATACACATGTATCATCAATTTATACTAACAGGAAACAGGAATTGAAAATATCATTGCAAATTGCAGAGCTTTTATGACTCATACCAATGCCAATGATACATATGTGTCTAATGTCTAGGACATTTCATAGTGCAAAAAACATCACTATAAAATAGCAAGCATAATAATTCTTTCACCATTTCATTCTTTTTCTTGCAAATACGCAGAAAAGATGTAAAAGTAATATTATAAAAGCATATTATAATATAATATTATATAGGTAGAGAGCGAGACAGAGGAGAACATTGACACGTGAAAAATTATTATCTGTCTCCTATTCTTTCTCTTTTTATGTACTATGATATTATCTATGTAGACTTCAAAGTGAAATACATAAACTAAGGTCCGGGTGTTGAAGGAGAAGACACCGAACAACGATGACAAGTACGACCAAGGCGACAACGAACAACGATCGATGAAGAATCCAATGAAATTGAATTGAATGCCGAGGCCAGGAGTTCATTACAACAGCACACTCAACCTTATAATATGTACTTTGCCTTGACGAGAAACTGCTTTGAAATTGAATTGGAGGTGTGAAGGAGAAGAGAGTTTTCCAACTACTCAAAATTTACTTGACTAGAGACTAGACATGATCATGATACGTTTCTCTCTTTTGTCGCCCTTCAATTCGCTCAATAAAATGTATAATGTCATGAGACTCATGAGCTTCCTCTTGAGTTAAGATAGTATTCTTGAGTCCCATGTATGTATAATGTAAAGCACATGAAACATGAACTACATTATTTTTGATGGTTATACATGGGCTTTTTCTTTGCCTTTTGTCAAAGTCATGGTTATAGGTTCCTATGGATTAGAATATGTTTTGCAAAAAAAAACAAGTTGATTTCCTATTTCCTATAGAAGGTACAAAGTACAAAGTGTCCACAAATTCAAAATTCAAAGCATCTCATCAATGAAGAATGAAGTTATGCCTGAAAAAATAAGAAAAATTCATCGCACATCGCACGTAAATTCCGGAAAGAGTAAAAACGTTTTGAAGTTTGAAGCGTGGGAGGCTTCCATCTTCAAAAAAATGTAGGAGTCAGGAAATTCGGAACTAAAACTCCTGCATTTTGCGAATCGGCACTAGCACTGCAACCACAAATCATAACTCACAATCCCGGTCTAAATCACTATCACTGAGAATATTTTACTCTTCATTATAAATCAGCACTTGCACTTTGCACTAATATCATCTAAAAATCCCTGGACAAATTTGAAGTAAAACATAAAAGAATCATTGAAAATTAGTAAAAATGGATCGTCGGAAATCCTCCATGCATAGTGAAAGACCCATAAGACCTGCACCTGGAGTGGGAGCTACCTCCAATGTGTATAATAATGTATCAGGAAATAATACCATGGTTGGTCTTAAAATACCAGAGGTACACACACATCGAATATTGCTTAAACAGTATAATATAAAAAGACTGCAGACTATTATAAGAAGATTATTAATATTTGTTGGAGAGTTAAAAAACAAACTGATATTCAAACATTTATATAGATGAATGAGAGTGTTTCACTTGAACAATGTAAGTACTGTAAGAGAAAATTTGCATCTAATCGAATCGACACACACATGGCGATATGTAAAAATCTTCAGTTAGTACCTAAAAGAAAAGGTAAAAAATAGGTTTCCTCCAATTTCCTCTACCATGATTTACAAAAAACAAACTAAACTGAAAACAACAGTAATATAATATTTGTTGCTTTTTAGTATTTGACTCTGCAAAACAAAGGCTTTCTGGTACAGAAGCTGAACCATTTGCAAAAAATGCAAAGCCTGTTGAAGTATGTAAAGTTTATAAACCATAAACTACACAAAATATAAAAGAATTCAATAAATTCAGGCTTAACAAAAAGTAAATATTATACTTTGTTTTTTTTTGTAGCGCCCTGTCAGTAATTGGAGAAAGAATCATGAAGATTTAATTGAAGCTATTCGAGCCGCAAGAAGAGCACATGCACAGATAGCTAAAGGAGGTAATCCATCTGATTTACCACCACCACCTCCTTCAGATTTCTCAGACTATGTTCAGTGCCCTCATTGTGGTCGTCGTTTTGGGAGTGAACAAGCAACTAAATACATTACTTTATGTGAAAATATGATGCACAACAAACCTAGTCGACCACCTAAAAAACATTGAACGGATTTTAATTCAAATTTTTTAAACTACTTTCACTATTTAGCCTCATAATTCTAAATTCTATCTACACAACGATATGCCCAAAGACACCAAAACGTTGTATAACCTATATCTGTACAAACAACTCATTGTAATAATTAGTTAAAATTTAAAATATATGAAGAATAAAATTTAAAAGTTCCAACAAAAAGTATATGTAAACACATTTTTTATCATTTACTGATATATTAAATATTAAATCTCTTAGACGTATTATACGTATACAGTATACATAATGAAAAAGTATAGTGAAAACTTTTTTCAAAATATCAAGGGCATTTAAAAAGGCATAAATGGTTTACATACGAAGAAGACGAATATTCAATAACACGAAAGTACAAAGAAAAGTGGCATAACCAAGACTAAAGTGTATTAAGAAACTATTCATAAGAATATGAGTAATTTGAATGAAATAACTTGGTAAACTGATATTTCAACTCTGCTATGGTATAAAATAGTTTTGTAAAAATGAAATCTTACACAAACAAATACCCAGCATTATGATGTGTGTATGAATTATAGAAAAAGAAATAGAAACAAAAAAAAGAAGAAGTTAGCTGATGCTTGTTGTTGTCCTTGTTTCCTTTTCCCATAATGTATCTTCAGGTGTATTTTCTTTCTTCTTTATAGTTTCAATTATGAATTCATGGCAATTTTTGTGTACTTCTTCAATTGATTGGCTAGCGTCAATCATCTACAAAATACAGCACAACATTATTTTATTATATCAATATTATTACTGTGAAAGAAATCTCAAAAGAAAATAGATAAAGAATATAAAAAAGTAAATGTTAAAATGTTTATTAGTTTTCACCTTCCAAAATGAGTCATCTTTTAGTTTTGAAAATTGTTGTTTGACTTTTTCTTGGAATTCCACATTCTCATAACGTTCTCTTCCAAAATCTCCTCTTTCAGAGGCAATTTGTTTTTCTAAATTTAAATACAAAACAGCATCTGGCTTTGGAAGACCAATATCAGGTGATCGACACCATTCAAAATCCAATCCCTATGATATGAAAAATACATATTCTCATAAAAAATACAAGTTACATGATTTATAATTTAATTAAATACCATTGTTGTCTTATTTGATATTATTTGATGTACGAATATTATTACTATTATCATACCTTTGCAGCTGAAAATGCAATTCCTGAAAAAGCATATCGATCAACAATAATAGTTATACCCTTTTTAAGTGTGTTAAGAATTTCAGGTCTGAAAATATAAACAAAAACATGTTGGAAACAATATTTTGAAGTTTCTTTTATACATAAAATAAGCTGATACAACACTGTAATAATATAATGATTTTGAAAATAAAAATGTATATATATAAACTTACACTAATTCCCATCGATTTGCTGAGAAAAGCAAATGTACAGCTTCATCTTTCAATTCAATTTTCTTTTGTAAATATTGATCAATTATTTTACCGATTGCTGTTGAACGATCTATAAAAAAAAACAATACAATACATGGTTTTGTGATTATTTTACTTATACAGTTTTAAGTGTGAACAAATGATAGAGTCAATACCAGTTTAATCTATACCGATGAAACTTATTTTACCAGTAATTTTGTTGTATGTGTAACTGGAACTTCAATTTGCCTACAAAAAAACATTATAAGCATAAATCATAATATATTTTTACGTTAAAAGTTATTACCTGGAAAGTTCATTAGTCTCACACTATTTCCAGCTTTTACTAATGAATCTGACAATAATTTGACTTGAGTAGTTTTCCCAGCTTTATCACATCCTTCAAGAACGATAAGAGCACCTCTTCTTGTCACAACCATTGTTAACAAACTGTAAGAAAAAGTAAAAAAAAAGTGATACATTTTCATTATAGCACGTGTACCAAGAAACTAGAAACTACTTTTAATCTTTTACATTTTTTGATAAAAGAACTGTGATTATTTTTGTACTGGAAGTATACACATCACCAACAAAATAATTATTATAAACAGTTAAACTATAATATTACTTACCTTTTTAGTTTCTAACTGTGAGGGATTTTCTCGTTTTTTCATAAAATTTTGACAGCTCAAAAAACCTCTTTGCGCGCCAGAATACGAGATCCTTGTTGGACACGAAAAATATAGGTTTGAATATTCGGCAATTTTTTTGATGTGTGCTGTGATTAAAATTAAAACTGTAGTTAAAAAGGTCTGTGTGCAATCATAATTAAATACATATTTATCTTTTAGTATGTGATATTCAATAAGGTAAAAACAACAACAATGGGGAAAGAGCCAAAAGTGAGAACTCCAGAGTACAAACCTGCGGAAATTCCATATGAAATAATACTTGTCATACTTAGTATTATTCACATTTGTTTTGCTCCATTAGCAAAAGTTGAAGAGAGCTTTAATTTACAAGCTATTCATGACATTCTGTTCCATCGAACAAATATTGATAAGGTAAAAACCATACATAATATACTATATTATATAATTTATGAGTTTGAAGTAAAGTAATTTGAACATAATATTGTTTTTGTTTAATGTTTATTCATTTAGTATGACCATTTGGAATTTCCTGGAGTTGTTCCACGAACATTTATTGGGCCTCTTGTAGTAGCCACATTGTCCTCTCCATTCGTATATGTCAGCCGATTCTTTTTCTCTAAATTTGCTGCTCAAATCATAGGTGAATAAAATGATTACATATTTAATATCTAAATAAACTATTTCATTGATATCATATCAGTTATACATTGGTGCTCATGTTTTTTAACAAAAAATCATTTTTCTTTCTTATTTTATTGTTCAACAGTCCGGATTTGTATTAGCATAATTGTAATTGTGTCGTTTCGGAAATTCCGTCTCAGTATCGCAAAGGAGTTTGGGAAGACATTTTCATTATGGCTAGTTCTCATTACAGCTTCACAATTTCATCTCATGTTTTATATGGGAAGAACTCTACCAAATATTTTTGCAATGCCAGCAGGTACATAATAATATATTATTATACGTCTTTTTAATTTGGCTTATAAATACAAATATTATGTCAATATTATTATGCTGCTTTTTGTATTTTGTACTAGTAGCTCGTAAAATCATTTGAAATATTATTATTATTTTGAAATTGAATTTTCTAGCTCTACTTGCAATGCACTACTGGATAAAAGGGAATCACAAAATGTTAATTGCTCTTGGAGGTTTTGATGCTATTGTATTTAGATCTGAATTGGCAATGCTTTTTGGATTAATTATGCTATTTGAACTATACTATCGTCGGGTTTCTATACTGAGGTAAAGCATAATAATACAATATTAAATATTGTATTACATATTTCAATATTTTTATTGTCTAATATATTTAAATTCATTCTTATCTTCTTTCTTTTTTCATAGTTGTTTTAAATATGCGATTCCAGTTGGTATTTTGTCAGTTGCACTAACTGTTTCTGTAGACTCTCTATTTTGGAAAAGAATTTTATGGCCAGAAGGAGAAGTTTTTTGGTTTAATACTTTTTTAAATCAAAGTCACAAATGGGGTGTAAGTTTTTTTCATGTATTCTATAATGAATTACTATGCTACTATGAAATCCTAAAAAAAAGTAATCAATTAATTATGTTTTTTTATTTTATTTATTTTTAAATATTACAGACACAACCATTCCTTTGGTATTTTTATTCAGCACTTCCTCGTGCTATGGCTTCCTCTTTTTTTCTTGTACCATTTGGAGTTTATGTAAATTCTCGAGTTCGGAATATTTTCCTCCCTTGTTTCCTCTTTGTACTATTTTTTAGTTTTTTACCACATAAGGAACTTCGATTTATTTTTTATGCACTACCCATGTTTAATGTTGCTGCAGCTGCAGCTTGTGATCGTGTTTGGTCAAATAGAGGAAAGAGTTTTATTCATGCTCTAATCTCTGTTGCCATCATTTTTCATCTTGTTTTAAATGGAGTAATATCAACTGGAATGCTAGTTGTATCAAGTAAAAATTATCCTGGAGGAAATGCACTTTTAAAACTTGAAAAAATTGAACCCCTTACATCAAAACTTAATGTACACATTGATGTATTCTCAGCTCAAACTGGTATTTCAAGATTTTTAGAACTATCCCCACATTGGATGTAAGTTTTTTACCTGTTTTTAACTATTTAATGTTTTTACATGTACAAATTATTTGGATTACAAATAACATACCTTTAAATTATAACATTAAAATTAAATGTCTAGTATAATAATATGCATTTTATATTTATCATTACCCTCTTTTAAAATTATAGGTACAACAAGTCTGAAAATTTGAAGCCTGATTCACCAGAAATGATGGAATTTACGCATCTAGTCATAGGAGCAGGAAATTTGGAACTTCAATATTTATATTTCAAGTCTCATGAAGTCATATTAACAATTGAAGGTTTTACTGGAATTGATTTTAATATATATCGAAATCCTCCAATTAAAATTAAAAGTGAACCACAAGTTCTTGTTTTGAGACAACTTGCCAAAACCTAAGAAAAAATGTAAAGTATCCTTTTCCGTTTTGTAATATATATAATATATAAAATGTAAAATGTTATCATTCATGTAAAATGTAAATATTTTTAAACGTGATTTGAACATGTTGTACATTATACCACAATTATGTATAGGTACAAAGACACTTTTTAATGTTTAATAAATAATGTATTTCAAAATAATATGGAATAGTTGTTTTTGATAATCAATTCTTATAGCAATTCTTGGTTTTGGAATGGTATGTTAGGGAGTAGCTAGATGGAATAAAGAACATGATGGCTGAAGGTGCGGTGAGTGTTTTTTTAATCTTTTGGTATTTGAAAGTTCTCTACTTTTTCGTTTATTTTTTGTTTAATTTTTTTTGAACTTTATATAAAAAAGCCATTTAAAAATTTAGATAGAACATATTACTATTTACTATACATTAAATCCCACCTTTTCTAGGTAGGATAATGTTTTCTAATTTTTGTTTTAAAATTGCATTTTCTTCTTTTAGAGCAGCATATTGAGCAGCATGTCTGGCTTTTATGGATGCATATCGTAGTATATTTTTCCTGTCAATTCCGGAATAGATTCTTTGTTGTTTAATAAGACAGGACTTTTTCTTTTCAATTTTTGCAATTGTACTTTCAATTTTATTTTCCATTTCCGCCTTATTTGTTTCAGCTAAAAGAGCTTTACGAATAGCACAGGCAGTTGAACTAGAAAATAGACTTTTATATTCTTGAACTGTTTGACGCATCTCATTACGAATCCGAACTAGAAGAATTCCACGTTCTAAGCATGTTATCGTGACTTGACGAATTAATTCATCTGTAAATAAAATATTTATAATAATCATACTTTTTTTTTGAAGAATTTTGTAATTTATAATTTATATAATTTACTATGATGTAGTATCTATTCGTACCAAACAATTGAGAGTAAAGTTCTTCTCGAATGGGGCAAAGTCCAGTTTCTCTTGCTCTTCTCTGTTTTAAATAAGTGTCTAGACGATCTTGAAGATTCCTTAAATCTTGTCTTGTGGCCGGCATATTTGAGACTAATTTTCGCCACTTTCGTTTATTCTCTGTCCATTCTACAGGAGGTAGGATGGAATTTAGAATCATCTGCATTTCCTCTCTACTAATTGTTCCATCTGGATTCCGTGGTGTGCAAATTATATTTCTCATGTGAGGAATAGTTTGTTTTTGTACTTCATTTGATTCTTCCTCAATTTCCATTGCCATCGCCGTCTTTTGAGCTCCAACGTCTTCTTTAATTTTAGGATTGATTTCCGTTGGGAGTTCACCTTTAGAACCTGCATTTGGTGGTCTGTACAGTGAATCAATTTCCTCTTCCGCCGGAACTTCGAATGAAATGCCATACTAGGAAAAGTAATTCAATGTTAAATTATTAAACAAGGTTAGGTTTGTATTGTGCCGTGTCAATCAAATCCATAATTATTTATTTGTACGCAAAGCGTAAAGAAAGTTACACTTACTTTCACTAGTGATTCAAACTTGGGCTCATTTTGATTTCGCTTTAAGGATGTACGAGATAGCATTTTGATAAAATTATTCAATTATTTTTGTCAAACTGTAAACAGTACCCTAATCCCTAATATAAAATATAATTATTGTGGTCTTTATTCGAGACAGAAAAGATCAAATATCAAAATTACAAATTACTATTGTCATGCAAAATATAAGTCGCTGAAAGTTGACATAAAATTAAAAATTATGCTGTATTTTATATTATACATGAAATTATATACTATACACTATACACACCACAAAAGCTATAAAAGCTCAAAATTTTCTTGTCTCCGGCCACCGTTGTAGATTTTGTGATGGAGGCAACAACAGGCACAAAATTCCATGACATTAACGTGAGGCGCATATTATGTACGTCCACTATTTTACATTTTACATGTGACTGTGCGACAATTTTGATTGCTTACTAATCCACATCCATAAACCATAAAGTACGAGAGACGGATAGGGATGAAAGGAAACAAGACAAGTTTTACCTGTTCTTTCAACCTTGTTTTGTTTTTGTCTTGTCCATAGATGCTAAATATGTTTATTACTTGTACGTTGAACATCTCTATAGATCTAGAATCTAGACGGTTTTTGATGACGCTATTATACTATTCTGACATGGTCCTGTAGCATAAAAAGACAGATCTACAAATTTTAACTACCACTATCACCTACACACTATACACACTACATACTGTATGTACTGTTGATTAGTTATTTACAAAATACCGCACGAGAAGCTCTATGTATCATAGATCATAGATCATACGCAGAACTTATATTATGCA
This sequence comes from Sminthurinus signatus, assembly GCA_019776565.1. NCBI lineage: Eukaryota > Metazoa > Arthropoda > Collembola > Symphypleona > Katiannidae > Sminthurinus > Sminthurinus signatus. The sequence continues at coordinate 7,418 of JABASP010002865.1, read as the reverse complement.
CCATGCTCAAACGTTTTTCACTTACACTTAAAGCCTTAATACTCGAAATACTCGTGTAAATAGTAGATAGCTTCCAATATATCGTATAAAGTGTAATAAAATGAGTTTCAACATTTTCATTAGATCTCTCAACTCTACGATAGTAGAAGATAGAAGATGCTTTGAGTTGTGTGATCCAGGATCCAGGTACATTCTAAATTCTAGTTTTTTAACTTAAAAAATATAGTACTGAAGAGTCATCCTGAATCCTGGATTTAGTATTTAGAACTTGAGTACGCTCTGTTGGATTTCGTATTGTATTGATATTATAGTACCTATAATTTGATAGTAAATTTGTACTATAATAGATAATAGTTACGTGTAAGCCTGTACGCGTGTTACCTCTAAAACTCTACACTCTACACTGTACACAATACAATAATAATATACATACGACTCAGGACTCAGGTAGGATGTGAGCTAATGGATAATGGTTGGTTGTGCGTTGTGCGGTGTAATGGGATTAGAGCAGTATGGGTGATGGGTGAATGAGATGATGTACATATCTATAAGTATCTAGAAATATGTATAGTTTGTACAGTGTACACTGTTCACATAGGACATAATACATAATAAAGGGCGGGTGGGAGGATGAGGGTGAGAGACTTAATGGTAATAAGAGGGTTTCAGTTGGTCACCTGAATGAGGCGGATGACAGATGGAAATGGAAGGTGTGCTCTTACTTCCTTAAAAACAGTAATTCATCCTCACTCACTAATTCCACCAACTGCTAACCCAGTGGTTAAAAATAAAAGCCTGACTTTTCAGTTTTTCCTTCATAAATATTTCCCAAGTATAGTACTTAACTTTTGTTTAACTCACTGGAATTTTTAAATGTCACATTCCACACAGTACAAATTTTGTACTCTGTATTCTATATCGGATCTGAGACGGAGAAAGTATTTTTTTTAGCTTTTTACCAGAGACAAATCTCAAATCTCAAGAATAAAAAGCTAAAAAAACTTGTACTATTATTAATAATAGAGTGTAAAGTGTAATAATTGCTACTATTTAAGTATGTGTCTCTCATTTCGAGTTCCACTCAGTAATATGCATCATTTTTACCGATTACTTGGATAATTTAAAATACCGAGGGGAGAAAAAACAAAGTAAAATGTAAAATGTAGACAAATGTAGAGAGAGAAAAAGTGTATTATGGTTTGGTTATTAATATGTTTCAGTTTTAAGTACTCACAATTTACAATACAACAGGACCTTTGAAAACGCACATGTATCTATGATGTATGTAAAAGGAGTCATGTGAAGGATGATTTGATGGTGAGTTGGTGTGAAAAATGGAGCACGCAGAAAAAGCAGAAGAGGGAACGTGGGACGTGGGATATATTGTATTGTAAATATAGATTGTAGTTGGTAGTTTTTGTATGGTGTGGGACTGTGATAGCTGATGGTTCTCTCTATTGTTTAGCCATCATCTTGTCTTGTCTCTTGTCTGCGTATGAGTGTATGACTCGGCAGGATGTCGGATGTCGACAATGAACCAGCGTTATCTTTGACAGAAGATGTCTTTGCTTTGTGAAATTGACACTTGGTATGTTCTTTTACCTTACACCATGTGTGCAATGTACAATACAGAATGTACATACTACTTGTACATGCACAGATATGTATTTACTATTTACTAGAAAAGAAAAGAAAAGATACCTTTCTTTTCTATAAACCATCCACGTATATTGTATATACTTATGTATATGTATGTAATTTCTTTTCCAGCAACTGCTTCAACTTTTTCTTCTCCTATAGTGTATAGTGTAAAGTCCATATTATTACATTTACAATAGTATTAGCAGAATATCAATAATGATATTTGACCATCGACTTGAATATTGGTTCTCTATTGTTTTACAAGTAATATCACAAAATATCTAATAGCTTCATAATATTTTTATCTTCTTTTTTTATTGTACATTGATTTTATTGAATCTTGATAAATTATAAAGATAAAAGAAAGCTGAGGGATTGGACAAAAAAAGAAGTAGAAGAAGAAGAGAGAAAAATAATACGTTACCTGAATGATACATGTTAAATAAGTGTGAGTATTATTTCACATTTCACATGGTTATAATAATAGTTGTGAATTTTGATTCCAGTTTCCAGTGACAGTGACAATTGTATTTTATTTTTAATTTTTATTGTACATTGTAACACTTGCGACCTTTATTCTGTGTAAAATGTGAATTACAGGACGCAGAATTAAGTGTGAAGTGTGATTATGAAAGTGAAAGATTTGAATTTTTTCCGTTCTCACCATTCACTATTCTCTCTGAATTCCAGATTCCAGGAGTAACTTTGAAAAGTGGTTCAATGGATTCAAATTATCTGTATTATTTTTTTTGACCTTTTGAAACTCCGAAAAAGAATCACACTAGATTTATTCACATATTTATTCTTTTGTTGGATGGAATTTCTCATGGGAAACTTGAGACAAGTTTCGTCATTCGTCATCAGGCTTTATATTGTGTACTGTTTTGTATACTAAATAGTACGAAGTAAAAAGCAACCAAGTAATTGTTTCTTCATTCTTCATTCTTCAGTCATGAGGTCGTCAAGTACCTTCTATCAAAAAATGTAACACACAAAATATACATACACGGTTTCACCAGTCCATGCATTTTCAAAATCCTTTAATTTAGCCAGTCTTCAGTCTTCAGTGTTAAACAGTGCTAAAAAGCTTGTGCATCAGTCTGTAGTCTGTAGCATCTCTTTTATTTAGCTTTTAGCCATTCCATCTTCAACCTCAACTTCAACTACCGTCATCACTAACAAACTACGGAATTACAAACTAGGCAACCACCACAAACAAAAAACAAAATCTGTGATTAAAGGGAGGAGAAAATTCCCTCACATAAACTATAAAACATAAAACCGAGGCAGTAGAAACGAGGAGCAGAGATAAAAAGAACAGAGAAAATGGAGAATGGAAAATGCAACAGGCCTGTCAATTATGTTATGTTCAACTTCCAACTTCCAATCTTCAACCTACACAACTCGAGTCTATCTAAAATATACATAAATGTACATTGTACATTGTACATATGTATTGCTTTTGTATTTACATATTTGATCCAGGTAAAGGTGATACCTTTTCACATGGTACTTTTTAACTACAGATATGTCTAGTTTGTAAATGGTGAATGGTAGTTGCATTTTCTTCCCTGTTCAATGTTCACTCTTCATTATATTCCCTATTCGAATTTATCATCTTTGATTTTCTTGACAGACCACTTCAAAAATGGAAAGACATTTGAAATTTGAAATTCAAAATTCAAAAGTCGGTTGTAGGAAAATTTAAAAAAAATTGAAATAAAAACGTATTCAAAATTTTTGGCTTATTATAGATTTCGAACATGTTGAATGCTCTAGAATGCATGAATTTTATTCCCTATTTATTATCTGCAATCTGAAATTTCTATGCAGTTACAAAAAGATTCTTCTTGATTCTTGATTCTTTGCATAATTTGATGAGAGGTTTCTTCAGGGAAGTTACAACTTACAACACAATAGCTCAGCTCACAGCTCACACGTGCACATTGCACATATTATGTAAACTGTAAAACACATGGCGTACGTGTGTATAGATTTGAATTTCCAATTTGAATTTGCCCTGATATCTTTTCACTATATTATAATGTGGTTGCATTTTGTATTTTGTAGGTTGTTGTTGCCAGAAGCCGATAGTAGTAGTTGATCAGCAAAGGAATTCCGAATTTCATTTCATCCGTTACATTTTATCTCTTCCTCTTGGTTCTTGGTTCTCTTGACTTTGGACTAGCTTTGCTTGCTCTGGATTGGATTGGATTGGACTGGGTGGAGATGACCAAAAACCTCAAATTAAAATGACCGTACATGTGTAACACATATTATTAATTAATGTGGATAATGGATAATGGATACACACAATACACAATGCATTGGAAATCCGGATGGACTCGGGATTCGTCCTGTACAAACAACAAACATATTCACATACAAAGATACAAAATACAAAATGCAAAGCAAATCATCGACGTGTTTCAAAATTGGAGAATGAAAATAATTTAAATAGTTGCATCATTTATACCAAAGCTTTTGCATAATACAAAATATCATTTCAACGTTATTTAATTCATGAACCAACATCCGAGATCCGACATTAGACATTCGACTCTTTTTGCTTCCGTCTTCTTTCATCTTCCTCTGTAATATAATAATAATAATAATAATGAGCATTTCAGTGATCTTTGTATAATATAATACACAGATAGTACTGCAGAAAACGGTAAACGGTAAATGTATCTCCTTTGACATGTTTTTATATTTTATGGAATTCAACTTCAAAATTCAAAATAATTCATGGAATTGAACTTTTACATTTTACATGTTTTGTTATAAAAGATAAAAGTGAGTCTTGATTCTTGATTCTTGAGTCCTGTCGCCTGGAGAAATGGAAAATGAAAACCAATGTACAATGTGTTACTGTTTACTGTGCAAGTACACAGAATCTAACATCTAAACCATACAGAATACACAGAAAGTGGACAACATGTGTAATGTGTACCAGTAAAGGGTACAAAGAAAATGTTCATTCCTTCTTTGAGTTTGGAGTTTGAAGCTTTGAGCATTGTACAAACTAATATAATATTCTCCTAATTACTATGATTATGAAAGGGGTTTCGTTTGATTTCCAATTTCCATATTTTGCTTGTACTTTGTACTTTGTACTTCATACATTGTACATTGTACATGAATAGTTTACGACTAAAGGGAGTCAAGTCGAAAGTTGAAAGTCAAAAGTCAAAGAATGTGAAGTAATTTCCATGTGCCCGCTGTACTCTGTACTCTGTACTTTACAAGCTCATTTCATTGTTTTTGTCTATAGTCCATAGTCTTTAGTCTGTGGTTAACAGTACATTTGATTTAGATAAATTCCTTAGTCCTTATTTTGCTTGTATAATATTATAATTTTATTCCATATTACGTATTATCGTTCATACATCATGCATCATGCATCATACATGGTTTATACAAGATTTAAGAGAACGGGAAAGAGATGAAGTGGAACAAAGTAACAATAACAAAGTCCAGTGCACATGTAACATGTAACATGTAACATGGAGTATGAAATACTTATGTATGACAAAAACCCGCCGGCACTTATTTTTCTGTGTGTATGTAATATTAAAATTTTTTGACATGGAAAAATTCCATGATTTTTCGCCCATAGCTAGATAAACGATCGTCATTGATCTTTCTCTCTCTGTTCATTTCTCTCAGAGTTATATGCAAACTAAAGCATAGGTTCCTTTAATTCGAGGAAGCAGGAGATTTTACAGGTTATACCATTTACTAGTTACTTTACTTGTAAATGATGGATGCTTCATGTAAAATGTACATTGCACAGCTCTCAACATGTTCAATGCTCAATCTCTGGAATGCTCCATTATCCATTCTCCATTCTCCACCTTCCCCAGGAAATTTCTTCCACTCACGGCAAATCCTCCCCATCAATTGCTTCTATAATTATACATTTTGTTCATGTGTATCTACTATCTACAAAATACTAAAAGCTAAAACAGAGGAATTGTTACAAGTTACAAGTATTGTGCACCAATCTGGATTCTGGATTGAATGTGTTTCATGGACATGAAAATGGATTGGGGATCGTGGGCATGTGATATTAATTATTAATTATTCCAGATTCTACATTCTATACAAAGTGTACAAAGTATACTATAAATGTAAATGTTGAATGTTGGAAATATGGAGAGCAGAATTCTTAAATATTTATGATTGCATGTGATAGGCGAACTTTCGGTTGAAATAATTTCATGTTTCATCCGTGATAGCCAGTCCAGAGTCCAGTCGGAGAGAAGAGTAAAGAGAGAAGAGACTAAGCAAAGGACTAAGGACTAAGGAGACGAGGAGCAGAGGTGGATTATTATTCTCATTCTCATCCTCTCTTTTAGACCAAATTGCTTTTCAACCTGCGGCAGCTCTGACAAAACTATACAAAACTTACTGTGTCTACTCTTCTATACTCTTTCAACTTTCAACCTTTACAGATATTCTTTCACTCTTTCTCCATTTGATTTTACCTTTTATCTTTGTCTTTGACTTTGGTTTTGGGAGTTTTGAGCTTTGAGTACTGTTTGTGAGTATTAATATTTAATGTGCTTCTGTGAGTTTTGAATTTGAATTTTGAATCACTGGGTTATATTTTATATTCAAAATAAAATTGTTTTGTTTGTTTTCTTGTAGTGTAATAGAATATTCTAATTATAAGCTTTTAGTTTAAAGTTTACCCAGTATCAAAAACCAAGTACCTCGAGTTATTTTTATCATTATCTTTTTGTAAAAGGTGACTGATGTTTTAGATTTTAGATTTTAGATATTTAATATTTAGTTGAGAGATGAAAAATGCATTTTTCTAGTTCACGTCGAATAATATGCAAATACATGTAAAATCTAAAAGGTAAAATGAACTGTATTATCTATTATTTCCTATGCATCTTTTCTTATTATCGTCTTTGCTTTTTGCATTGAGAATTAAAAATTGAGAACGCTATACTTGATGCTTGATGCTTGATGCTGGGTTTATACTATACTTTTTGCGTCATTTCCTTAGACCGTACTTGTACTTTGCTTTTGCTTTTCGATTTATACTTTGCTTTTCGGTCGGAATTTTTTCACTAAATCCTGCGCGCATCATCTTGCTTTTCTCTTGCTTTCATTTCAGTTTACAGCTTCACGAAAGCATGCTGAAAAGTACAAATTTCATTCCACTTTGCTGTTCCTCAAAAGTTGAAACAGTTTAACTTTTCAGCAAAAGCAAAGGAAAGTGAAACGGGGTCTCGTACCATATTTTGTGTTTTTCGTTAGTTAAATTTTTCAAAACTTAAATTTTTCGATGTACAAAATAGTTTTTATTAAAAAAATGATAATGAATATTATTTTTTGATTTTAGTATCACTACGATTGAAAATAATAATACTAACAATATCTAGTTTTAGTACACTAGTATTGGTACATTATGCCTAAAAATCATTTGCAAAATCATATATGATGCTGTAATTTATTTATTATTATTTTTTGTGTACCTGCATAATATTATGTTATTTATTTATGTAGTTTTATCATTTTAGCATTTTTAACTTGCCTAATATTCAGTCAATAAGATTAAATTTTTTTTAAAAAAATTCTATTTTCCGTGTCCGATTTATACTTTCCTTTGCAAAATACAAAAGCAAAGGGAAATGAAAAGAAAGGCAACGGGAACGTTTTTCGCGCAGCAAACTATAAATCGTCCAAAGTATTGACGAAGGAAAATGAAACGAAAAGCAAAGCTTGGTGATTCAAAAAAGCATAGTATAAACTAGGCATTA
>JABASP010002864.1:0-17273 GCA_019776565.1 Sminthurinus signatus | reverse complement strand
GAGGAGAATTTCTTTCACTTGGACTAGTTAAATTTAAACTTGAAGCTGTTCTTTTACACTTTTGGATGAAATCATAAATGGAGTAGGTGAGACTGAGACTGTTAAAAGAAGTACACTCTTGCTCCACTTTTAAGTAGGAAGCAGCTAATTTCAAAGCTAGCGGATGACCACCCAGGAGACAGGTGAGACTAGTTGCACCTCGGTGGTTAGTTGGATTCGGATCCATCCCCAAATGCTTTATAATAAAATCCGCTCCTTCATCCTTTGTCAGTGTGTTCAACTCCATGATGAGGATTTTCCCCATATTGGAATTCCACACTTTATTCCGGGAGGTGATTAAAACTCGGGGTCTCTTCACATTCTTTGGGAGGGAGGAGGAGGGGAGGAAGGATTGGATGGCAAGAGCTCCTTGATTTTGACTACTTAGTGATAATCTGGGCTCACTATTGATATTTATATTGTTGAAAGAGGTTGGAGAGGAACAGGGGGAAAATGGGGTTGGATGTTTGCAGTCCGCATTGTCAAAAACTAAGAGTTGTTTCTCCGGGTGAGTTTGACCCTCACAAAGCTTTTTGTACACGTTGTGAACTATTTCTTTCATCTCTAGGGATTTTCCATCCATCCCTTTTTCAAGGGGGAGGCCCAACTCCTGAGCTAATTTAATGAAGGAATTTTCCATGGTAAAGCGGGTTTCGGCTTCAATCCAAATGATATTAGTGTAGTGTTGTCCATACTGGGAAATGTATTGACGAGCCGTCTCAGTTTTCCCGATTCCTCCTGGACAATTTATTAAATGTGCTGGATTTGGATTTTGATTTGAATTTGGAGATTGTGCTGTAGATGGTGCTGGAACTGGCACTGGTGCGGGTGTGACCTGGGATAAAACGGTCATGTCAGTCTCCTTCTTCACACACTGAATTGTTTCATGGAGCTTTTCCAGGAAATTTATTCGTCCATGAAAAGAGTCTGTAGGATTTAATATGTTGAAACGAATCCTCTCAACTTCACTACTCTTTTCACTGTCATTTGGACTGAGAGTGGGATTTGTAGAATTTTTTGTAGAATTGTCTGTAGAATTTTCTATAGAATTTATAGAATTTATAGAATTTGGTTGAGATTGAACAGTGAGAATGTTTTTCATTTTAGTCTGGATGAAATCGAGAACTTGCTTATTCCCAGTCACTTCCAACACTTTCAACAGGTCTGCACAAGTAATTCGTTTCCGATCCCAATCCTCCCCGATGAATTTGTACAGTTCATCATTTTTCATCCTCTTATCTGGTGGTTTCATCTGTACACAGTACACAGTCAAAAGTAAACAATAAACAAAGAATGCAATTTCAGCAAAAATCAATATCAAAATACTCTCACACAATATAATATTATGTACAATGTACTAGATAACTCGTGATATTTTACTACATATAATATATAATAATATATATTATAGACTATATCTATTGATGGCGTCATGCTCTTGAATTGTGCATTAGTATGACAATTGATAATAGAATTGTCATGCAAGATAATAAAAGTGTAGAATGTACAATATACAATGTAAAATGTACAATGTACAGTGTGCAAGTCACAAGTTTAAAAAAGTTCTTACAATGACAGAAATGCGGTCAAGATCAGCTTTTAATTTCCCTGCGACATCCAGAGTTTTAATTGTAATTTGAGTCAGTTCGGAAATGTAGAGTTGAATAAAACTGGTTAGTGGAAAGCTCTCAAGTTTCCTCACCAAGTCCAATTTTCCATGACTTTGTTGAATATTCTCTTCGTCGTCGTCGTGGCTCATTTTATTTTATTGTATTTATTTTACACGTGTTTTGATGTAAATGGTTGTTGACTGTGAGTTATAAGTTGTAAGTTGTAAGTCGTAGTGTGTTCAAATTCCTCAGTACTCGGTATTTACTATTTACATTGTATAATGTGCAATGTGCACTGTACACAAACAATACTTGAAAATCTATATAGATAAAAAAAAATAAAAATAATCACAAAAATAATTATTTAAATTTTATACATTCAATTCATTTTACACATGTGAGAAGCCAATGCACTCAAAACTCAAAACTCAAACTGCATTTTTTTCTCTAATGTGCCATATATCAAATCTCTCGTATCTATATCTAATAATTTACTTGGAGTATTGAATATTGAACATATTTTTTACTTTGTCTATATTCTATTTGATGTTTTATAAAAAGCTTGACATGTATATATTTACATGTAGGACGTAATACGTAATACACTTAATACGTAATAAACACACTAAAGTTCAAAACGTGCTTTCAGATAATTTTAATATGATGTTGGTTTGACGTGTATGTACAAAATACAAAATGTACAATGTATAATATGTAATATGCATTGCACACAGTCAACTTTATATTGAAGCTTGAAGTTACGCAGCGTTGCTTATTGCTTACTTTGAGACTTTTGTCTTGTGTTAGACTCTTCATTTACACCAACAACCAACTTGAAAATCAGAAAACGTCGTATCAGGAATAAACTTATCTCTTGTCTCCTAATTCTTAATTTTTTACTAAAATGTCTTAATTAATCACGTGGTGTAAAATGTACAATGTACGGAGATAATACAAAAGAAAAAGAGTAACTGAAAGTCGTCTATGTATCTATTGTGTATCTATGAACTATGAATGTTGAATATTATATATTATATTATACATTAAATTGAGAGTTGAAAACAAAAAATTAATAAATTTACCCTTAAACGCGATGCCGATGGTAAGAAAAAGATGTAGGACATCAACGCTCTTTTCGGCATAAAATGTTTTGAATTTCCAGTCTGCCTTTGTCACTTGTCATTTTAAGAATATACTACATGTAATATATGTAATATCAGTTCTTGCCGAATGCCGAATGCTGAATGCTGGGTGTTGGGTGTCGGGTCTTGAGTACAGTAAACAAATGAAACAAAACACAACTTCCCAACTACAACTACGACTATTCACAAGTGAAATTATACTATTGTTATTGTCTATCAGAAAATTGAAAAACACCAATTTGAGAGGTCAAAAATCTTTGATTCACTTTTAAGTTAGCTTTGACTTTGACTTGTCTCTTCAGTTCACAGTTTTGTATTTATTTATAAAAGATTCAGTATTCAATATTCAGTATTCTGTCTTCTGTCCTTTCAAAATCTTGACTGGAACAAGGAGAGGAAGTGCCATTGATAGATATTGTCACGGATTATATTGAATAATAAATGGATTGAAAATATAGAAAAATAGATAGACAAAACTTTTGTCCTATTTGATGATTCATCATACTTGTAAATTATAGACAATACACAATACACACTATATTATAATATAATATTATATACTAATGTTTCACTTATTGTATTATAAAATTTATATTTTGAATTTGGATGTTCAGCAGATAATTTTTTTTCTCTCTCTCTCTCTTCCTTTTTTCTGTCACTGTCTTACACTGTATTTTGTCCTGTACACTGTAAACTGCATGTATAATGTATAAGTTGTGTATTGTGCAAATGTAAGTAGTAAGTAGTAAAATGTACACTATACACTGTACACTTATTCAGACAAAAATTGACGGCTCTGCACTCGACACTGTTTATGTCTGTGGATGAACAGCTTTGCTATTAAATTTCATTATTAAATTTCGCTCAGTCCATTTAAGTGTTGTATTTATTTTACTTGGTTATAGTTTTTGTGTGTGTAGATATTAGATATTAGGTCGTTGTGTATATTACGCGCACATGGACTTTTAATTTAATGTAAATGTACACTCACATGGCAGATCTCTGTACTGTGTACAGTTGTACAAGAACAAATTTCATTTTATAGCCAATAAATTTTAACTACTTGTATTTTTGTCTCACTTCTCACTTCTTCATTCGCAATTCTCAATTCTCAACTCTCCAGTCTCCAGTCTCGAGCTCAAACTTTGTGAATAGGGATGAATATATATAAGTAAGAGAGAGATGGGATAAAACTAGTGCGTGGACGATTGACGAGAGAACTGAATCTTGAGTATTGAGCATGCTTAATGCTTACAATTTACATGTCTTTCTATCTTTTTTACATTTCTTGCGTTCTTACTCTAGTTTATAAATGGTAAATGACTCTGTGTTCAACTTTCAACCCGTCCACAGAATTGATATTTGAGACTTCACAACTCTTCTTTCTTAGCCAGTCTCTAGTCTCTAGTCTCTGATTAGTTCCACAGTAAACATGGAGCATGGAAATATATAGAAATTTCCAAGTCCAACAAATCTTTTAACGAAATGAGACAATCCATAACATTTTACTTCTTACTGTTATGTGGCTGAAGTAAAGAAGTAGTGTAGAGTGTAGAGGGGAGATGCTGCCTTTGGGAAAAAATTGTCGAGGAAGCAAAAATATTTTTTGACCCTAGTTTCTAGGTTCTACTTTGAAGATTGAGTCAAGGCTCTGCTCTACTCCGTAATATAAGAGAAAAAAGCCTTTCAGTTCCTACTCTCTCTGCCTCTCTTCCCATTTCTAGTGTATGTGTATGTACTATGTACAATGTACACTGTATAATAGATAGGTTATTATAGTAATTCAAATCCGAATCCACATATCTATAGATATGTATTACTTATGTACAAACAAAAAGTAAAAAGTAAAATGTAGTGTTGTGTGTACTTGTCGAATGTAAAAAGTATACGTCTTTATATTATTGTATTATGTGTAATGTGTAGGTTATAATTATAACTTATAAAAGTATCTGTATTTGGAATCTATTAGATTTGAATGCGTAAAGTGTGTAGCGTATTACATGCATGGGGAGAGTGGAGATTGGAGATTGGAGATACAAGTTGATTCTCCAATAGACCGTTTCGTTTTAAAGGGCAGAAAAAAAAATAAAAAAGGGTGCCACTGGATAATATCAACAATCTACAATCCACAATCTACAAAAATATTAAAGTACTCCACTCGTTCCGGGCTTACTGATGCTTACTGCACTTCTGTTTAGATATTTTGTGAGTCAGTAGCTTGAGTTTCTCGTGCACTTGGTACTAAAGGGGATATTACAATAATCATTGTTGTGCACGTGATACACATAACACATAAGTATTTTATGTAGCAAAACAGAGAAAGAGGGAGAGCCGGAAAGAAAGAAATCCCGCTTAATTTCTGTACAAAATATACTTATACATTTACAGATATAGGTACACAACATACTGAGTACTGAGTATTGACAAACAAGGGCTCATGGCAGAGACCTACATATTCGTTATCAGCGTAAAAAACTGAGTCGGATAGGCTACATGAGGTTCGAAAACCGGCGCTGCACTTGACAACCTTCCATTGTGAGTATTGAGTAAATACTATAACAATACACTTCTTTAGTATACTGACTACTGACCGTCTCTGAAGTAGCACGTACCCAAACCCCAAACCCCAAAAACTCAAAGGTAAAATTCATTTTTATATCATAGTTCCAAGAACTTTCAATGAATCCTCCGCAAAGAGCCAAAGTGGAGGGAAAAGGGTCGTATTCAAGGCAAAATCTAAAACTGTTGTTAGAAGGGATCAAACATTGTATGTTTTATGGTAGCTATACATTATACACTATACACATTACACATTGTACAATGTACAATAATAAAAGTATGTAACACATGCCGCAGAAAATGCTGTGTGTATTTGACAAACTTTTGTTTCTCCCTACGAAAGTACTACTCATAATAAATAATAATACCACATGTTGCTCATTTGTACAAACTTTAGCACATATATAAGATATTAAATGCACACTTCGCACATGCATTAATTTAATGAGTACGATAAAAATTAAAAATTCATTTGAATGAATAATGAATGTTTGTGTACATTTGTATAATGTGTAATATGCCCATTGCACTTACTTATAACTTAAGTATAATAATATAACTTCTAGTTATTAGATATTAGACGGCTATTAGCTTTTAGCTATTACAAGCATTTATTATCAATTCTCTGAGCTCTCATTTTATCCCTGTGTTGTGTGTATCCCATTGGATATTTATTTTAATGCGTAAGTTATAGCTTATAGCAATACAACATTCTTTTAGACTTCTTTACTGTCCTTTTCCATTTTCCATTTTCCATGTTCCATTCATGACCAACAAATCAGTAATGAGATTTATTGTGTTCCAAGGTTCTATTGAGAATTGAGAACCTTATGATTTTTATTCACTGCTGTACATATCCAATTTCCTTTTCATCACGTTCTACTGTAGTAAATTAAATCGTTTATCGTTTACTGTTTTTTGTTGTCCTTCTATTCTATGAATGATGAATCATATATGAGTATGAGTATGGGTGGTATGTGGTATCATATTTACTATTTACCACTGAACAAAAGAAGTTGCTATCGTAGATAGAAAGAAAAACAAAATAAAGTCCGCTGATGACAACAACATGATAAATGATAATATATGGTTTATTATTTATTATTCAGCTTATTCTTGATTCTCGTTCTTGGTAACATGAATGTATGATTACGAAACATGAAATGTGATATAGTTCTTGGATAAATGAGATAAGGAAAAAGCTCGGCATTAAAAAGACATGAAAAATTTGAATCTGAATTTCAAATTCAATGTACAAGAGAAAAAATAAACAATAACGGAATTAGTAAATAGTAAATAGTAAAGAGAGTAGGCAATTACAGTTCACAGTGATGCTTTTGTATCACTGAATAACCATTAATTTCCTCAATTGAGTTTAGTTCAAATTTCAAAGTACTACCATAAATAATAAATATGTATTGGATATGTTGGCATATACAATATATCCTTTTCCTTATTTTATATATGGACGGCAAATGTAAGTTTCTAAACTCTGTATCTTTCTTGATTCTTTAAGCTGATTCCTGATTCTGAGAATGGTTCCAGCTTTGAGTGAACACGTGTTTATTCTCTAAGTTTACCAAAGATTAGTCGTCTATTTAATTTTTACTGTCATGCTGGTTTTTGACAAAACGTTGTTTTTTTTTTAGATTGTATACCTCTTATTCCCCTGATTTCGTACGGAAAACATATAATCATCGAACGACAAAGACAAATTTCATGAGAAATTTCATGTCAAAAGTCAAAACTTACGAGTTGAACAAAGATTAAAACGGTTTAATACAATAATATTCTGATTACATTCTAGGAAATTGAGTTACCATTTAAAGTAACACACCAAAATTCTTTTTTATGTGTTTTTAATGATGATTTGTACCCGGAATCAAATTTCATAGTTTATAGTCTATGCACTGTTGATGTACTTTTAGTTTATGCTCCGGTTCGACCGACAGCCCGACTCGTCAATAAATAAACAGTTGCAGAATACAAAATTTGCAATGTACAACCCACAACCTTCATCGCTCGTCACTTTACATGTAGGCATTTATGGGATGTATAATTAAATAGGGTTTTAATCAATACTCGTTATTCGTAAATACGAATATTTTAGATGTGGTCATTTATCGCACACACACCTGTATTCTTACCTTTCTTCGCCTCCCTTTCCCCTTTACTCTTTACCCATTCATTAAGTACATAAGTAACGTCAACCAGAGAGAAAGAATCTTTTATAATTCCCATCATCATATTTTGGAGTTATTATTATTTTAATATACCTCATAGTGAATTTCTCATTTGCTCATCACTCTAAACTCTAGACTCGTGACTCGTCACTCATCAAGAAAATACACAAGTCACCGCAATCCAATTTTGAAATACCACAATCTCAAAATTATTACGTATTAAACTACATATATGTATTTACAACGACATGACATGTAAAATACACAATTCGGTTGTTCGGAAGCATTAAATCTAATTTCTATTTATTTCTATCGTACAAATTAAAATTTTAAAGTCAGATACGCCTTGCAAAACTGTATTTGACGTATTTACTGTTCTTGCTGAAAATTACGTTTGGGCAAATACTTAATTAAAGTATTTCCATTTACGTATTACATATACTTGGGCCAACTGAGGGGTCTGAAAAGACCAGCATAAACACAAACAGATGAATCCGATGAAATCCTCTGGATAAAATGTAAAATACATATACCATATTATCATGTTGTATAACCCCTCTTACATATGTTAGTGAAATAAATGGACAAGCTTTATCAATTATCAAGTATTTGGCTGTGTGCTCTATCCAGCTCGCGAATGCATTTAGGATTATTACTGTTTTGTAAACAAGAGAGCTTTTACACACATGTACCTTGCATGATTAATGAGTGGCCGATCCAACGAGAACACACAAAAGTAATTTCTCTCAGTAGCACTGACTCGTGAGTGGAGAAAGGAGAAAGTAGTGACCATTTTACTGCACATACATATGTACATTATTTTTGTATGTATGCAAACATTTTGCATCAGTTGAAGTTTGCTATTGTTTCAAAATAGTTGTAGAAAATTGGAAGAAGAAATTTCTCTTTGCTTTTCATCACCATTCAATATTTTGTGAGAAATAAAAAAATACTTTATACACGTTTTGCATGGTTTTTATATAAAATTGAAAATCTGATTTGTAAAAAGTAAAAAGATTGTACATTGCACATACAAAAGACTCAAGATTCAAGATGATGAAACGAGATCCAATATCAAGAGAATTTTCTCTTGGTACTTTCATCCCTCAAGTTGTGGCCGGTAGTAATAGTTGGCTTGAGTACTATTCTACGTATTTCAATTTCGGCTATTTTACTTTTTGTACACCATTTCGATTCAAATTGGAGGAAGGGTCCAGATCATATTTCATGGACAAGAACAATATTCAAAAGGTATTTTATTATTTATAAAAATACATTTGTATTCTTATTTGTGACTTTTGGTACATGATTTGTAAGAATAATATTTCTATCTTTTGTTACGTTGTTTGGTTGTATGGTTCTACTTTAGGTTTTTTCAGCAATTTTGAATATGAGTTCCATAATTTATATCATTACAAATTTTCGGAAGATGCAAGATGTGGATTTCCAAAAGAACCCACTTCTTTATATAGAATTGGCTTCAGTAACTTTGGACTCAATTTATTTAGTATGGGTTCTTATTATGTTCTGGATGAGGTCTTATGTTTTTCTTAGAGTGTTTCAAAATCTCGAGTCCTCAATTCTTCTTCAATTCTTCACCGGCTCTAAAACAAGGGTACACACTTTTACTTGTACATAACTATTTCTTTTGTAAATCAGATTCTTAACTATACATTATACATGATACGTGAGTGGAAACCCGGAACCGGAAGTTCAATTTAAATGCTCGTGATAATTTTGATAAGGATTTTCTGTTTGGATTCTAGACTAAAATACTATCGAGTGGTCTGTGCCTGATTTCATTTTGTCAGGCCATCATCTCGTTCATGTACAAAATAGAACGTGATGATTGGTCTCCGGGAAACTTGAAGAGTGAGTGAAACTACTTGTATGGTTTAATAGTTTATAGTACAGTTAGCACTTTTGGTTCATTAAAATAGCTTATTAAATTACTACCACAAACAAGTAATAACAACTCATAAGCTTTGTTTTAAATGAAATTATACAGATTCAATGGTGAAAGGAGCCAGGTACATGTTCATGCTCAACAACCGATTCAATGATGACTCAACTTTGATGGCCATCTTAACAGTGATTTTCGTCCTTCTGAGTGTTTTCAATCAGGTACTAAAAGCTTAACCCTAAACATCAAAAGTTGAGTTAATTTCATATTTCATAGATATCGAATATCCCATATAAAATATAAAATGAACAGAAATCCTAACTAAAAAATTTATAAACATATTTGTTACAGCTCCTGAAAAATTTTGCAGATCTAATTGGAATTCTCAGTGTCGTCCTCTTACGTCATATTGTAAATGATCTTCTTCATGCTATGAAAGATGACAGTTTTACACCGGCTCTGGTGAGTATTTCGTATATACTTGATTTTTTTTTGCCCGCATGAGGAAATATTTTATGCAATAATAGAACTTGAAGGATTAAATAATATCGAAAATAATTAAATGTTTTTGCTCCCATTTCTACTTATGAATATGCATTATTCATTATTCATGTATAGTTGCAAGGGTGTTATGACGCACTGAAGGATTTTATCGAAACACTGAATGAGGCTGTGGGGATTTTCATTTTCTTTATATTTCTTGGACCTGTTCCCTACTACTCGATAAATATTGTGGACATGTTGGATGCTCCGGATCAAATTTTACTTCTCAGTAATTGTATCTATCTCCTCAGCTACTTTGTTACTTTGATCCTGGCTGCCAGAGTAAACAAAAAGGTAAACAGTACACAAATTAGAAATTATGGATAATATTACATTTTTGTACAACTTTGGATTTTGGAAATTTTGACATGTAAAATTTAAACATTTTTCCGTTTAAATATGATGTTTACAGGCATTCAAATTCAAGCATTGGTTGGATCAAAATGAGCGATATGAAAGGATTCCTCAACCAAAATTGGTCATGATTCTCCACGACATTAGTGCGGATGAGATCGGTTTAATGGGTCAAGGGTATTTTACAGGTATATGGATAAGAACTAAGAATGCACGAAAACATATTGATCAAAATCGCTTACGCGAATGTTTATAAATTATAAATCGTAACATATTTCATTTGACCATAAAAATGATGACTGATCCCCTTCTGTTTCTGTACATGAATTAGCTACATCGGGACTTGTGGGCACAATCACATCTTTGATCTTGACCTATGCTATCATCGTCGTTCAATTCCGATCAGGAGGTAGTGGTGAAGAGGAGGCTGATATGTCAATGGCAAACGATACAGTAGCTGCTGAATTACACTCATATCATGATCTCACATCATATCACAGTGGAAATTTCACAGCTCATAGAGTCATGTTTGGACCAATTGCAAGTTTTCTTCGTAGATAAAAACTAAAAATGTGTAACAAAAAATTAATTTCTAATCTCTAATCAAGAATCAAGTAGTCATTCATTCTTTCATCTTTTTGATTCCATTTTTAATTTTTATGTAAAATGTAAAATGCTCAAATGCAATATGCATTATACGTTTCTTCTCTTCATTTGAAAATTACTATGTATAATGTATAGTGTCAAAAAGACAAAGTACTTGCATTAATTTATACAATATTTTTAAGAGCAGAAAATTCTCTGTTCTGTAAATTCTACATGAATGATACATGTGTAATGTGTATGTATTATGTATAGATATGTAGATACATGCTGAATAGGTAATAATTAATAATGTGATGGAAAAGCACTCAATGGAGCAGTGCAAAAAATTGCAACATTTTATCCTATAGAATCCAACATTTTTTTTATTTCACAATGAAAGATGATGGACTGTCATGTATCTACGTGGACAACTGATGATTTCTGATTTCTTTGTTAAACATGCTGACATGGGTATTAATAGAAGGAAAAAAGAAGTTTATCTCTCAGCGAGGACACATTTATGTGTGCATTATTTTATTCTAGATTCTAGATTCTAGATTTTAAATGCTACATATACCATATTTTATTATTGATATCGATATTTATTCTTTTACATTATTTACCGTATATGACCAAAAACCATCCTGGTCACTTTTTGTGAATGTACCATGAACCATGAATTATACATTGCAAAAGAAAAGCCTTGTATTGAGATCTAATGGAGATCCAGCTTTAAAGTGTACACTGTACACTCGTGTCCGAGGAAGTGGGCATTTGGTCATGTAATATACGGTACTTTGGTTTAATTCTCTCACATTGGGTCTCAGAATGGACACATGAAATTTAGACGCTAATCATAATAGATAATAAAGCTATACGTATAGAATATCAATGGATAAAGTTTAATATGGGACTTTGATCTTTGATTTGTATCGTACTATGTAAAAGTACTCATTATAAATTATTTCCCCCAAATGTAGAGCGTGTGTACTCTGTAAAGTGTACAGTATCAGTGCACAGCGAAATTATGTTATTAAAATATCATGTACATAAAAATTATTCTGCTATAGAAAAAAGAAGAGAAATGTATGAATGACTAGAACATTTTGACTGAGGTTAGGATAAACATCTAAGTTTGTACATGTTTCAGTATCTTTTAGCTTTACATTGTATTGAGAGCCTGACGACATTTTTTTGCAGAATGGACAAAAGTTCACACTGCGTACTTGTGTCAACCATTTTTCTTGACTGTGTGTACACTGTACAGTGTACACTGTGTACTTATAATACATGTGGCATATGAATTATGAATGTAAGTACAAGCATAGTAAATCAGGGGATATCTTGATAATACCATGAATTAGAATTTTAGAATGAATTTTCCAATTCAAGCTGAATAAGAAATTTAGAATGTGTATGATATTTTTATAAGAAACTAAATTTGGTACCTATTTCTCATTTCTGTAAAGCTTGTACTATGTACTATGCACTATGTAGATACTTACTTAACTATGTATGCACACATATAATTTATACATACATGGAAATTGTAAGTTGTTACAACTTACAATATTACATATTAGATGAACTTATGATCATAAGTACATCTAATATTGTATTATACACTATACTTGTTTTCTCATGCACTATCTTGAAATAAGTTGATATTAAGTAAAGATGCTTGTTTTTCAGTTACTTCTTCCCTCACACACTATGAACTATGAAGTAAGTAAACGATGGATAAAAAAAATTATCAAAGTTATAGAAAAATATCATGAAATGAACCCACAGTACATAAGACATAGTACATAGTAGAATGTAAGTAATAAGTATTTTTTAGAATAAACACATACCACCCACATCTTTCATCTTTCTATCCATTTATTTAGTTATCTTTTATTTACTTTAGCTCAATTAGAATTAGAACTGTACATATGTACATACATATGGTATCTGTGAACATTTATGGAATAAAAAAACATGTAAGATCTAAAGTAGAAGTTATATTACGTTATTTACTATGTAATATGTAATATATACTATATACTGTATTCTGGATTTTCTGTGTATTCTTTTAAGTAGAAAGAGCTGTATATTTTATTTTTATATATGTGTGTATTTTATGTTATGTAAGATGATTTGAACTAAACTATCATTTCAAATATATATCTCTCTCTCTCTTTCCATCAAAATCATTTTATAGTATTACAAAATCATCATAAATAAAATAATAATTATATGGTGTATCCACAGATTGAAGAGTTTCTGACTCTCTTTCTCTCCCTCATTTGTTGCTTTGAAATTATTTTTTTTTTAGATATCAGTACAATAGTCTTGTAGAAAATAAATGGTACACATTTACCATTTACTGATTTTTGTAAAGTTATTATTATTATTAGTTGTAATAGTATTATAGCTATATTATTCAGTAGATTGCTTGTTAAAGCAATTTAAAATTTATAAATTATTTGGACTTTGGAATTGGGGAAAAAATCTAAGCATGCTTTGATTTTTTTTTATTGTAACGGTTGTATAGTTTTTATACAATTTGGAAACAATCTACACTAATAATAATTAATAATTAAGAATCAGTAGTATTGCAAAAGTGTTTATAAAAAGGACTACTGTTTACTTGGCATTATTATTATTTAAGAAGATTTAAGGTTGTAAAACCCAAAAGAAACTGGTAGGATGAATCCAGCATTTTCATCCATTCTCCTCGTCTTGGCTATCTTTGGTGAGTGTACCTACAATATATGTATATATATATATATATATTATACGCTATAAAAACAATGAAATTCATTATTACTATAATATGCATGCTTAAAACTTAAAAGAATATTATTATTATTCTTCACATACTTAAACTCAACACTTAATACCTAGTACATACTTACATATACAGATACACAGTTATAAGCCTTTGAACTAGATTGTGAATTGTGATACCTATCTACTACGTATGTAATACATATAAAAATGTAATATATCTCTACTTGTTACTTGTTCCTTGTGGTTAGATTCAAGTGCATGTGCATGTTTTTGGTCAAATTTGTTAAAAGTTAAAAGTATAGCAACTTAAAAGTACTTACTGTACACACACTTTTACATGGTTTTCCTTTCATTTTTCCTTTTACCTTTTATTAGCATCAAAGGTTTATTCCCTCTGTTCTCTGTTTGTAAAATGTTAAATCTGTGTTCTGTGTTCTGTGTTGGTCACAATTTACAATTATTCAGAACAATAACATTTACATGTGTGCGTGTATGTATGATGTGTATGATGTGCACCTTTTTTCCTCTTTCTGACGTCCTTACTTTGTACTTGACGTTTCAGTTAATTATAAAGATACTTCAGACTTCAGAGTACAGAGTACAGAGTACAAGGCTTGTTTCACATGTACTAAAATATGGATATGTGTATTGTGTTTTATATTACATTACAACTTACAACAAAGTTGTATTTAATATTTAATATTTTGTATTATGTATGTGTACATTGTACATGATATTGAATGTCTGTAGTTTGTTCTCTGTTCTCTGTACTCTGTAGTCGGTACAAGTATTGAGTTAATGTAAATGTGTAAAGCATAAATTTATGATTCAACGGCCTCTACTCTTTCTCATCCCGTTGAATCCAAAGTACTTTTTCCTGTACTACATCAATCTCTATTATAAGCCAAGACATAATACATAATACATAGTACACATCCTTTTGTCTGTTTTGTCCGTCTACCGATAACTCATAACCATACTCATTTGGTGTTTCAAATGTCCCTTTAATGTTCTGCTACTATAATAATAATGATTATTAATACTAATACTATAATAATAATAAATAATACATGATAATATTCTTATCTGATTATAACATAATAATATTCTACGGAATTTCGGTTGGGTTGCAAATACATATTATGCATTACATACATGTACATTTACCTTTTACCCTTTACACTGTATGTTGTATGTCGTATGTAGCACCACAGTAAAATACACATGATTTTAATCGAAAATACAGTGAGATGACATAGATAGATAGATAGATAGATAGACATTAGTTGTATTATAAATATGAAAAATATCATGTATAAATAAATGGCTGGAAAATATTTTATGATTTAATGATACACCTCAAATCTCAAATCTCAATAGATTTGAATCTACTTTGACTCCTATAATTGATTGTTGTTTCTGTTATTTATTTATTTCCAGGATCCAATTGTCACCAAGCTCCAGGTGAGTCCACAAACATACTTACATTTTATATGTTCCAAATGAACATGTATGTATACGTATACGTATATACGTGACAAATACTCATGACCTCATTACTGATTGACTATTTGACTCTGCTATTGCTCTCATTTTTTTTTTTAAATTTCATTTTTACAAAAACTAGGAATCTAGAAATCTAGAAAATGACATAAATTACATAGACAAGCTATACAATAATATACAATAAATTTAGTCAAATTGAATGATGGTAAAATCCCACGATAAATTACCTATGTATTACATACTCTGCACAGCCTGCCTATTGATTGCAAATTGCAAAAAGCATGATATAATACTATGCTATTTATATGCTCATTCACTATTCACACGATTTTCATTATACATTATACAATATTATTATAGCATTAGAATCATCCCTGACAAATTACGACAGATTTAACAAGTGTTTAACAATATGTTATGTAAAATAGGTAGGTATGAATGGGGTTTTTGTGAGCGTGATAGTTTACCTACGGATGTCGTTTCCATCCTATGAATACTTTTTTTTGGGGCTAAGCTTCCAATTAAAATGTTATTTCATAGAATCTTCTACACATTACATATTACATAGTACATAGTACACATACGACTAGCTGTGCAAAAATATGTATCACATCATCTCATATGCTTTATACTTTATACAATTCAATATTATGCAATAGTGGACCGGAAAAGTAAGAGCTGAAGAGTGTTTGCTCGTAACTAGTAAGTATACTACTGATTGACTAATAAACTAATAATCATATATGACGAGAGAGAAAACGGTAGACTCTAGTTTCTAGTTTGTACTTGGCTTCTAGATTGTAGACTCTAGAGTCGAGACTGTAGACACAGAGAACGTTGCAGGGAGAGAGGAGGTATTTAGTTCAAAGTGTAATAGACTCGTGTGTACTGTGTATTACAGTTGTCATTGATTGACTAGCTTAGTTTTTTTTATAAAGTTTACAGGTTACAGGTATAGGTAGGTAGGTAGTTGGATATCTACCTTTTATTATATCACCCATGTTATTGATATTGATATTACTGGCGTGAGTCGAAGTCGTAGTCGTAGTCGTATTATTCAATTCAGTGTGGACAAAAGGTAACAAGGAAGACGAAGACAAAGGCAAAGGCAAAGTCGACAACGAGGAACTATGAACAAATTAAATACCTTCACGAAAATTAAAACAAGAATGAAAGTTGATTAGTTAGTTCAGTCTTCAGTCTTCAGTCAGAGATCAGAGAGAGTTCAGACATACCGATACAACCACTGCACAAGAGGGCACAAGACTTTGGGCAAGAGTGAGAGAGGGACATGAGAAAAAAAAGATTGATGAGAAAGACAATTCCACTAACCAAAACCAACCCATGTACTTTGTACATTGTACATGGTTCTTCGATACATTGGGCATTGAGATTGTACTAGGACAAATAACAAATAATACCGGTGTATTCCGTATTCCGCATAGGACAACAAGTACATTATACATTTTACATAACGTAATAATATCAGTCAACAGTCAACATCATCCTCTATACATTAGACATTATACATATATCCAAAAATTTCAAATAGCGTCAGATTTGCCCTCAACTTGTTTATCATTCTTCCTCACCTCTTCTTTATACTCTTTCAAGTATCAAGTACACATTTACAATTATTTACAATGTATAGAATATGCATGTATAGGTATTAAACTACTTCTATTTTTTTAAAAAAAAAAAAATCTAGCGTGCTGCTACTACAACAAATATCAGTTAGTGTAAATTGTAAATTACTGTAGATTGTAGATTGACGGTATAGAAAAGGGAAGAGAGTAGAAATATTTGTAATACTAAAAGGAATTTCACAGTACATACACATACGAGATACGTACCATGCACAATGTACTACAAGCTACAAGCATGAGACTAGGAGTAGGTAGTATAGTAGGACAAGAATAAGCAAAATTCATTTGGTATAGGAAGACCTTCACCGCGGTCAAGAACTTGCCTCATCCTTTCTCAGTCTTTCATTGTATCTAGTGTCTAGTGCATAGTGTTTGCATATCGTATGTACAAGTTAGATAGCAGTATATTATATACATATAGTTATTTC